>SJOL01008148.1:294807-325294 GCA_004794785.1 Opisthorchis felineus | reverse complement strand
GTGGTTAACGGCCCTATGGAGTCTAGTGCACAGAACAAATTACTAATGCGAGTCAGATACAATGTCACAAGGAAAAAGGAATCCAAGTAAATCTTGACTCACAGCACACAAAAGGAGAATCCGTAGTTCCGTATTCCGTTGAACCACCACACCAAGAAGAGAATGTTCTATTTTCCTGGTATTCAGAACCTCCGGTGATGGTAATGTTAATCCACTGGTGTGAATAGATCAGTCCAGCGTTTATGGCTAAAATTTTTGTTCACGTTTAGAGTTAGTAACAGCCAATGATAGCCAGCCAGCGGTCAGAACCACAGTCACTCAGCAAAAGTCCCAAAGTCACGTTGGACCCAAAACGCGGATGCTTGTCGTTGTATTGTAGTAAAACAAACTTTTGTACAATAATGTGGCTGATATTGATAGGGAGGAAGATGATGATACTGAGTGTGAAAAATAGCAATTTACAAGTACTCCAACTCGCTTTCTAACTACGTCATTATGGATTCGCCGACACCAACCCACACGAGCTATGGTTCTGAGACAGCGATCGTTGAACACCTGTAGATGTCTCATTTCCGCTGCTCGAAGGGGCCAAGTCTCATAGCCATGCAACAAAAGAGCCCGCACCGTAACTTGATATACACGTCCCTTGAGATTCAGGGGTACACCACTTTGACGCCATAGGTGTCTCAAATTAGCAAACGCGACGCGGGCCTTGCAGATTCGTGCACTGACGTCATCTGTCACACTACAAGCAGAACCAATAAAACTTCCCAGATAAGTAAAACGCTCCACAACTTCCATGGCCTCTCCCTGGATTGTAAGTGGCGTGTTCAGTGATTGCATGTCCACCAGCATGACCTTAGACTTTGTGCGTGCGAAGTGCATACCAAAGAACGGGATGACTTTGGTCAGTTCATCCCAAAAGGTCTGCGCCCTCTCCTCCTCTTCGAAGATGAGAACTATGTCGTATGCATGTTCCAGATAGACAAGGTTTTCGTCACAGACTATTCGAACACCGGGGTTTCGGAGACCTTCCAGCGTTCGTCTCATTATCTCATCGATCACGAAATTAAATAGGAATGGAGAGAGCGGCATCCCTGACAGACATCACTTTGTGTATGGAAGCTTTTGAAGAGCTCGCCGTATACTCTCACACGCCCGGAAGTCTGAGAATACAAAGAGCTTATTATGTTCACAAACTTCTGGGACATTCCTTGGTGGGCAAGCGTGTCAAGAAGAACAGGCAGGTCGACCGAGTCGAATTCGCCTTGGAAATCCGGGAATACTAGAATTGTCGGTCGCTTATACGTATGGCGTTGTTCTAGCACCTGACGGAGTGTGAAGATTTGGTCCACGCAATCCGTACCAGGCCGGAATCCCGCTTGTTGCTCTCGAGTCAGTGTTTCACGAGCCACCATAAGGCGACGAAGCACGTGGGATGCCAACAGTCTCGTTACGACCGGGGTCAAGCTGATCCCTCTGTGGTTACCACACTCACCACGAGCCCTTTTTTGAAGATGGGCACTATCACCGACTCTCTCCATTTGTATGGGACAGATTTTTTCTAAAATGCAAGCAAACAGATCAAGCAAGCGCAGACTGATATTCTAACCCCGTCTTTGAACAATGAGGATGGGAGGTCATCCGGACCAGAAGCTCGCTGGCGCTTGAGAGAACATATGCAGTCATAAACCTCCGAGACCGTAGGTGGTTCCACGTTCACCGTCCAGGGTTCTACGTCAACTGTGGGCTCCAGATGAGTGGCAGCTGGTGGCCACGACAATTGTTGCTCGAAGTATTCGGCCCACCGTCGAGGCGTTCTTCTTTATTCAAGATGGTCACTCCTTTCCGATCTTTGATGGTATCGCTTACCGGGGACCGGTCGCACGGATCAACTGAAATAATCTTCGGACATTACCGGCCTCATCCATTTCCTTGGCTTTCCATGTCTACCAAACTTCACGGTAAGCTCGCACGCTCACTGATAATTAGCCGCGTCAAGTTATGTTCGGGATTGGGATACTTCTCCGAGACTTAAGCAGTGCCAACGTTCGGTCTGATATTCAGTGCTTGAGTGCGCCTGGTGGTACCGTGTCACAGGCGATGTTCCCAGCACTACGCAAGAAGGTGGTAATCTCGTCCCAGTATGAGTTCACATCTGATGGTGGAGCATTTGGAAGAGACGATTCTTGTAAGCTCGTCTAACATCCGAATCTGACAGTCTCTCATCTGGCAACCGAGTTGTCCACACCGTACGTAGCCCTGGAAAACGTAGGGGGAAGCGACTCCAGAAGAGCGCGTGGTCGGAATCCACAAATGTGTTCCAAAACGACCGGCAGTCAGTTATTGATCCACGCCATCGGTAACTGATGGCAATGTGATCGATTTGAGTTTGTGGCCGGCATGCCGTTGGAGGACTCCATGTGGCCAAACGAGTTCGGCTATTTCGGAAGTATGTACTGCATAAAAACAGCCTGCGATCAGCAGGCGGCTGAAGCAGTCGTTCACCACTGTCCGTACGTACCGAGTCCAGTTCATGTCGACCTCCCCATTGAGTCTCAGATACGCTAAGCCTGCCCACTTGTGCATTCAGATCTCCGGCAACCACCACGATATCTGAGCTTTTAGCTCGCCGCAGCAGGACATTCAGGGCGTCGTAAAACCTGTCTTTGACGGCGTCGGAGCTACAGTCAGTTGGGGCATAAGCAGACACGATAAACAGACATCTCTCAACTTCCCGCTTGTGAGACTCCTTCACAGACGTTGCCAGACGAACCGCACAGAGGCGACTATCAACAGGTATCCAGTCAAGCAAGGATGCTTCCGCCCGCTGACTCAGAACGATACCAACCCCTGCACATCCCGCCGCAGCAGCCTCTGGATCACCAGAGGTGCGTAGCCGGAAGCGAGTGAAGAGTAATGGGGCGGTTAGCTCAATCACTGTGCTTTCATCTTGAATTCTTGTTTCTGAGACACAGCACACATCAATGCCAAGCGAGTGCAGTGTTAGAGAAAGAGCAGCTTGTTGTCCTGCTTGCTTCAGAGTGCGGACATTGAAGGCGGCCAGATAGACTGGGTGTCGAGGCTTGCAGATATTTTTGGAGATACCTGAGGATGTCGGCACCATGTGACGAGCAGATGCTGCACGCAAAACCGATGCAAGACGGACGGAGTCACCAGTCCTAAGTGCTGGGTGTACAAGGATAGAGTTATTAATGGGGTGGGGAGAGGGGAAGAAAAGGCATGCCAAGCTTGCCAATCCCGCTGGGTTTGCATTGCAAGTCCGAGTATTGGAAGAGGCACCAGCATTTGCAGCAAACATAGACATTGATTTGGGAACGTACCTCTCGATCGCACGTCATACCTCAGAAAAGTAACTCACAAGTCTAACGAGTGGTCGTTACTACACAATAATGGGCCAAAATTCGGTTTGGAAAGGGTGAAGCAGGTCGGCAAACTGGGGCAGTCGAAAGAAGCTCATCTCAATTCCGTACTTACTGAGTTTACTCTTTCTCAGTAGTGTGGTGCACCGTAAGTACTGTGCATCGAGTCCCTTTGTAGTGAAATAAAGTTCCACTAATTCTTAGATTCCTAAAAAAATTAAAACAAGCCGTATTACCAGACTTGTGGCTTTTTCCAATCATTATACTTGCGCAAATGATTCGTCTAGTCAAAAATTCCCGTTTCTTTGATGACGATAAACGGTGCTTGATTGCTACTCTATTTATCCGATCCTATCAATGAAATGCTCATCGAATGAGGCTACACACAAGATACCCACGTCCAATTTGAATATTTAACAAGCAATAATGCCAGTTGATAGTCTTATCGCTTGCTTATGTGCGTTTAATTGTTGATGTTCTCTCCGTAGGTTGGAAGCTCTGAGGAGCAATAAAAATGCGGTGATGTTGTCAAATGTTCGCATGCCGTGCTCCGAATACAGTCTCACTAAACCACAGGAAAATGATCATACAAATAATTGCTTTGAGTGCGAATTCGTCTGAACGATATCTTCGGCTCTAGAGTGGTATCAATCAGGAAACGACTGGATTTGTAATCTCACATATTGCCAGACCAGACGCCATGCAGATGACGGTGTTTTTATATTTGCACTGGTTTGAAAAAAAAGAGGCCAGAAATTGAGGAAATTTCCAACGCTTTCAAGTACTTCAGCGGTCTGGAGACAGTGTCGCAAATGAAGAAGAAACTGGGAGAAAGACAGTGTTTCAGACGCTCGTCAACTCGTTCGGACAAAAAGACCGACGATGAGAGACTTATAAATTAAATGCGATTCAGATGCTCCAACGTGCCAAATTCTGGCTGAAATGGAAAAGCTTTCAAACGAAGGAAAAATGCAACATAAATTCACGCATTTGCACAGGTCACTCAGGCAAATAGGTGAAGACGCGGAGCAAGAAATTAAACCCTCGGTTCACCTCATCAGAACGGCGAGAAGAAACAAATGGCGAGTTGCTGACATTCAAGCTATTGCATTCGGTAGGAAAGTAGAAGCACAGCAGTTATGGATAAAGAGGACCGTAACGAAGACTTAACATCGAACTTCATGATAAAAGCAAGGCTTGGTAGGGTTATTTCACAGAGTGAAAAACGCGCGCGTATCTATAGCCGATATATCTTCGTGTCCTGTTTGGGAGAAATGCTGGGAAACCAGTTCTCCGTTCCGCCTGGTATAGTAATTTATAACCATGCTTGAGGCTGTGCCAGGTACGCAGGAGAGCACATTGCTATGTGGTCGATATAGTCTTGGCTACAGCTAATCAGACATGAGAAGGAAGCGTCAGCACAGTAAGCAGAAGTCCCAGTCTGGCTATTCAAAGCCGTCTGAATTGTGTTCCAGAGCCCTCTCGTTGTCCAATCGGTCATACTCATCCAGTCAACTGAGACCGTTCTTCTGATTGGCTATCGAAAGGTGGTGTTGTAAAAGCATCGTGATCGTCTTCTGTGGGCTGAAGGCGACAGTCAGACTTTTTGGGCTCCAAATGAGCACCTGATATCTGCACTTTCCATCAATTAGGAAGTTTACTGCAGGACACTGAGCACCATCGGTTACCCGGATAGGTTCACCAAATCGTACATTAAACCAGATACCATGACACTGGCCTCGCTTTGTTTATCGTGCCATTCCAGAACGAACACATCTTTTAGGATCCTCGTCCTCGATCGCAAGCATATGACAGTGATAATCACATTAATTTTCACAGCTTTTACTACATCTCTGTTCGCACTTTTCAGTTGGTTATATCCGACCGGTGATCCACTGGGACATAGGTGGCCATAGAGCGTTCGTTTGTTTGTTAATCACAAAATACGGTTTCATGGTAAGCACACACTGTAGATGCACCGTGAACACTGACTGACTGGGAGTCACTGCTTCAAGTAAGGCAGGCGGAAAATCGCATTCACACATCCACCGAGTTTCGGCACTTTCAGACGTTCACAATCAACACTCGGGGACAAATCATCAGGTACCAATGGCCAACAGGTTATGGTGGTTCTAGTTGCAATAAATTCCAATAAATTACGGAACAGAGGAGTTCCGTCGCAGAGTGGATTTCTTATACCTGAGTGGTGACATGGAAGTCCAGCGGTGATGTGTAAAGGATGACTGCGCAGCTAGTGTCCAACGCAGATGTTGACAGCGTATATGTATACTGCGTATGCAAGCACGTCTGTGGCGTTGGCATCCTCCGGAGGTGGGACTGAGAGAAATACAGAAATGTCGTTTTCACAACCAAAGCGTTTGGCAGTTTTGGGGAATGATAACAGGAATAAGTTAGAATACAGAAAGAACAGTGTACCGGATATTTTTGGTAAAGTGATCTCCTTGGTGAACGGCCTTCCATCACAGAGGAGCACCACATCAACTGACCGGTCAATGAATGGGGACTGTGAGTCTGTCACAACGAAATAGGGAGTTTCGCATTCCTGATGGACGTGTGGACTCTGTTGCTCCGTAGATTTACTAGAAAAGCTTTCAGTAACATTATGAGTAGCGTGTTCCGTTAAGTAAGTATACGTAGTTTAATAGTACAAATGTCAGTGTTGTGAGACGGCCTTACTTATTGACGTCTCGCGTCCTCTTACATTGACTTAGATTGAACAAAACCATGGGTATTCGGTTTTGACTGGCTATCTGTACGCAAGGTTCGGCTGGAATATAGTAGAATACACCAGAATATCATAAACGAGACTCAGTTTAGATTCAGTTGAGTCTGCCGTTAAAATTAAGTTAATTTGCAAATGAATGTAGTTCGCCAATTGCCTCCAATTTGAGTTCAAGTGGAACCCAAAGTTGACGGAAACTAGTGGATTGCGCCTACCTGATGAGCTCAGAGAAGGACGAAACCAGTATTCGGCTGCCGAAGACTTTTCAGTAACCTTATAAGTATTGTTCCCCACCTTACACAAATTCCTCTTAGTCTACTTGCGCAAAAGACAAACGTTTGGCGACAGTGATGAAAATGAAATCATGTATACCATTCTATCAGGTGTGTAGCACTTCACAGAAAATCGTCTAAATACCATATCACAGGCATTGATGCCATAATTCTAACAGGTACAATCAAATTCAGGCCCTGAGAATTTAACGCAGCACTGCTCGTTGCAGGATGATCCACAAGGACTGTGGTGCGTGTTCTGGTTTAGATGAATTACGTTTCGTTTGTACCCGAGTATTTTTTTCAGCAGAATTCATGGGGACTGAACTTCTTCACTGCGTTTGAGACGGACCCTACACATATCCAATACTCTTGCGCATTCTCACTCAATAATGCAACATGACGTCCCGTTCTTTTCGCATTCACATCACTTTTGTTTGAACAGTTCTCCTCATGTCCTGGTAAAATTGTTCTAGTAAGTTAACACTAGAGGGGGAAGAACTGGATTCGAGTTTCACTCTTACTGGAGCTCATCAATAGTGCAGGCCAAGAATGTGCATTGATGAAGAGGACCGCTCAGACGAGTAGTGTGGACGTAAATTCTGCAAATCCCCACATTTATTCATCTTTGTTCGTGTTCACTCCTCCCGTTCTACGGGCGACCCTGTTACTCACACTGCGTAGGCGTACGCGGTCAAAGGCTGATCCAGTGAACCGACTGTCTCCATTCATGAATCACTGTCCGACCAGATGTTGAGGTCTTTAGTGTTCGTGTATTTTTTAGATTTAATATTCAGCTGATAAATAATTTGTTCTTGCCGTGCTGTGTTCCACGTACAACACGTAAGACTTCACTATCCTGTATAGTGGTCATACAGGAACTGGTAGTTTCTTCACTGAGTCACAATACAAGTTACCAAGAGGCCTCATCTCTATATATAACACACAAAGAAATGATCATTAGAAATTCGGCAAACCAAGAACTAGGGTGTGTTGTTCCTCTCCGCACTTCAGTTGCATTACTTACAATAGGTATTTGAACTATAGAATCTTCTAACGGGTCACCATTCGTAAGCAAAGCCAAATTATCGCCCAATTCAAAAGAAATTCACTGTAATAGGTTAGTGTACCAGGCGTCCTATCGACACAAGCTCTTTGAAGTGATAGTCAACTTACAAATTTGTGGCAGTAATACCAGACATTCCATTGTTATATGTTTTAGAAGTCATCTTGAGGACTTGAAAGTGTCCCGTAGGTTGCACTGGCTTGGTCACGTGCTTTCTACGTCAGTTGACCGACTTCCTCGAACATACCTTTTCGTATAACCACACGAAGGGTGGGAACGAGCCAGGGGAGGCCGAGCAATGACTTGGCAACGAAGTATGAAAGTCATCACCAGCAAACTCAGGTGCGCTGGTCATTGCCGTCTCCTTGTATGAAGACCCCGAGATGGGACACATCAACGGTTGGAGACAGTGATAGACATGGCTCAATCGCGCGCACGCATCCAAGTTGTCGCCTGCAATACATAGCTTTCCCTTTTGATATCCCCCAAAGAAAAGTCCACTAAATCTCCTGTATTGAAGCACCAATTATATAAGCCACCGCCACCAATGCGTAGCTATCTGCTTCACTTTCCCAAATCATCGGTGGACGAAACTGTGCAGATGTAAGCACTGTATGACAAGTAGGCGGTTTTTACAGCTCAAGATGATGTCCCTAAAGCCCCTTCGAGATTATTGCCTCACAAAAGGTTTAGTCCATTCAGTGCATTTCAAAAACGGTTGCACTCACTTCTGCAATACTATATTGGGGGTCGAGATAGCTGTGGTTAAGGTGCGAACTTACTGATCGAAGGGGCGTCGTTCGAACCTAACCCAGGCATCTCGACCGCTACTGTCACCTTCATATGTAAGGCATCTAGATTAATTCGTTATCTACGCCGTTCACATTTGGTCACACGAGACCAAGACCGAAAAGTCTGTGGCTCGAGTCCAACTTTGGCATCTCGACTGCTCCTGTTTATGCTTAGGCAACCTGGTAGCATTTCAGCCCTCGTGCTTCCTTCGGGTGGCACGGCAGCTGAGCAATTATTCGTATAATTATTACTACACTTTCGGGAGCTAGCGGGTAACTTACTTAGATGGACAACTGGTGGGTTTTAGGAAGACGATTTCGTGCAACAACGACAGTAGCATACGTGACTCTGTCCTAAACCCGAAGTTGCTAGCTACCGGGATCCCCGAAGTTTTTACGCTAAATCCCAGGGTATGTCTGAACATTTGACCGCACTTGTAGTCGTACTAAAACGGTAAAAAAACTCGCTACGCATTTAACTGGAGAGCCTTGAAATACTGACATCTCACTGCCTACTTCTTTGCGGCATTTTGTTGAAATGGAAGGGCTTGACTATCTGCAGATCGATTCGGCGATGAAGCACATCAGGTGGGAAAGCGTTGTTCTTATAATTAACTGATAACACTCATAAAATTGATGAAAATTCTGGACAGGCATCTACCGTTTTCACCCAGTAGGTCTAGTTCTCGTACGTACTTTAACGCCAGAAGAGCGTCACAAAAACGAGGGATGCATGCGGGGCTCCCGATAACAATACTCTAATTTGCACATGAACGTATAAATATAAATTGGCCTTATCAGTTTAGAGAGGAAAAATCTTGAACGCAAATACTATCTGATGGCACTTTCTAGGAAGACCAATAATCCATCACGTTCGTTCTTACAGCTAAGCAAACACGACGATTCGGATGAAAGGTATTCATCAAAACGACATGGCACCATACCATGGAGGAAATATGCGGGTAATCTAGGACCAATGATAGAAAAAAGAAACGATAGCCATCTCAAGAGGCTGGGGGGCAGGGGATAGGCAGAGGTGAAAAATAACAGTGAGTGATAAGGAGGGCAGACAGATAACAAAATCAAATCAAGAGTAGAACTTGCACTAGGATCGAACAGGTTGACGAAAGCAGGACGTTTGTAATGCAATGAATGAAGAAGTACAGAATGTAGTACAGAGACAGCCGCAAGTCTTAGGCGAATCCTTACAGGATACACGGTCACATTGGACAGAAACAAAGAAGACACCTTTGTGATACCGGAAGACAGTGAAAACATGGCTGGTCTAAGTTCTTCGCCAACCTGTTGTGAACTGCGGATTAGACCAATCTGCAACCGGCACGCCCGATATCTCGTATTGCCGTGCTGACGTTCGGTTAAAAATGGGAATTATCTCGTCAGCTTCAGCCGCGTTTCGCTTGAGATAGACAATGGCATCTGTTCCGTACCCTTCGACGCTCGTCAGTATCAAGTCACCGTTGAAGTATTTGGCATACAGTCGACTTAGTGGCAATCCGTAACCATAGCCAGCCATAGGCGCATTAGTGTCCAGATCACTTGATACACTCTCTCCAAGAGGTCGGCGGTCTTTCCCGTGGGCTGTAGTGTAAGTGTAGTTGAAGATGAGATCCATTTGCGAACGTGGGATGCCTCCGCCTAAGTCACTTATCTGTAAATTGAGCGAAAAATATGGCTGTTGCATTCATTATCCTTAATAATCAATAGAACGGAGAATATAAGAATGATTGAAACTTGACTGCTTTTTAAAACATTTCGGTAATGTGTTTCTCCACGAATCCTGGCGCCCAAAAATAGTTGGGGAACCGGTAGCAGTTACGTGATGTGATATTGATAAATCAGGACCGCTTAGATTACTAGGTGACGAAACAACAGGTTCACACAAGAGCGGTCGGGCGAAATCAACGATCGCCGTTGATTAACCTCAATACAAGATACATTCACTGTGAACGAGTAAGGAACACCGTAGCCAATGTTGGGGACCGTAAAAGCAACAAAAATTTCGAGCGATTGCCACTAGGCGACTGAACAGACGTAGGGGCACTGCAAGACCTTATACTGACACATCAGGCAAGCGGTGAATAAAAAACGAACTATTATTATCGGCTGTAAGAACCGCGTACTTGTCGTACAGTGGTTGTAGCTGCCACAATCTTGTCCATCGATGATTTGGGGAGGTAGGGTAGGTAGCTGCGCATCGGAGGCGGGAGCTGATAAATTGGTGCGTAAATACAGGTGTCAGTGGGCTTTTAAGTGGAGGATTGGGAAGGGAGCTATGCATTGAAGGCAATAGCTTGGATGCACGAGAACTGAGAAATTGTCTCACCGACATCGAGTTAGTCTTCTTTGGCGGCTCTAATGTATCATTGTTTGGGTGAATTCTCTGGTCCAATACAAACTCCTGTTGGATAGAGGATCAGTCACTAATGGAACTATCGATACTCGCTAAGAGTGGAAAGCATAGGTACATCGAAGTGGTTAGAGCGCGAATTTACTGACCGCAATGTTCGTGGTTCGAACCCGACCTCTGCCTCTCGACTTCCTCTGTCTAGGCTTGGGCAACCTGGCAGTATCCCAGCCCTCGTGCTTCCTTCTGGTAGCATGGCAGCTAGGCACCGAAAGGGTGCTACAGCTGAACGATTTTTTTATTTTATTTTTACTCTCAGTAACTGTTCTGTTATACGGTGGTAGGCGATCCGAAGACTTGATAGGTATTGGAAGTGCCCTTTCGAGAATTTCCTCCATCCTTCAACACACGACATAGCGCCGTCCAAAAACCAGACTTGTTTCATCCGCATTGTATACGATGACAGGCAAGAGATCCAGCTAGGTAAATTGCAGTTCTTCATTCGCGTAACTTACTGTGCTAGTAAATATATCATTCACTTCGCCGCATAACAGTTGACCGTGGTTGCCATAACGGGATTAGAATCTTACGAGCCAGGGATTGCAGGCTGTGAAATCGGTGCAGTCCATTTCACGTCTTCTTCTGTAGAAGCACCAAAAACAGCCATTTCAGGGACAGAAACACGAAAACGTTTGAAGGTCTCCACGTACAGGGCACCGTATGTAACGTAAACACCGTTGTCCTCTCCCGACCTTCATTTTCAGGAGGAGCATGATTTCATTCTCCACAAAAACCACCACAGAGATGAGGTTTACTGTCCCCCGACTGCTTTGCGAGGTCCCATATTGACGGACCACTTGTTTTCACTTGAATAGCTCATTATCCAAAAAGAAATCGGATCTCATTTCGAGATCCATTATTCTCGATCCACTGCGTACGTGATAGCTGGCTGGTGGTAAGTACTCCAATAAATAGGACCATTGTTCCCTACTCAAGGATCGATTGTACATCGGTCGCTTTCATCGTGCAGACCACGAACTAGGCCTTCAAAAGTGGATTACAGGCATGCATGTCTCCACTGGCAAATGCAAAGTAAGTCAGAGAAAGAAAACTTTGCACGTCGTTTCTTGCGTGTAACTATGCACGCATACACGCGAATGGAGACGTCGTATTTCGGGTAAACTGATAACTGGTCACGGAATAGAACCTTAATGTAAATACCCAACAACATTGGTCCAATGGAAGCAGCATGATTAACATTCGCTTCGGGGGTACATCTTCACTTTCTGTCAAAGTACAACGCGTTAGCAAGCTGAACTCATTCGGCTACAAGTTCATTCACTGAAAGTGGTAAAAGCCACCACTTAGCAATACAGTATCCTTTCGGGAGAGGGGGCGGTTTCGGTTCTGCTTACCCGTTTTGACAAGTGTTCGTTTCGCTGTAGTTCAATTTGCGCATTTTATTCGTCGCTGAATGACAATAGCACAAAAATCATGCATCTGGGGGGGGGGGATCAATTTCAGTGTCTTGATCCACATTTCATTGTGTGCTGTGTATGCAGGCACCTTGCTAAGCTTCGGGATGAACTTTTTGACACAACTGTGCTCGCCTGTCTACCATGCACAAGAGAAGAGAAAGTGGATAAAAACACAACACGGTTAGTTCCTGGACAAAGGCCACTTCATTTTAGGACAGTCGCGCAGCCACTAGTGAAAACGTTATACCCGAATACTGGACTCTGACGTATAAGCCCTATGATACCCAACTACAACCGGTCCATAAAATAGTCCACGGTTAACTTATCACACCATTAAGTCCACGAACAGTTAGTATGAACAAAAAACTAACCACAATCTTCTATTCGGAAACGGGCAAGAAATCAACCTGAACAGATGAAAATCAGTGTTCCGTTTTTGCACAACACAAGTTTTACGGAAAACCCAAATAATAACATAAGAGGAAACTCGGAAAATCCGACATTTTGTTTTTAGACAGGTCTCTGATAGAGAATGTACCACAATATTCACTATCCTTCAATACAGTCCCTGTTCTGCTTGTCCATTATGTCTCTTATTCACCACTCGACCGGTGGGATGTGCACGAAAGTAGACTGCATATTCGAACACTATTAGAAACAATTTCAGTAAGCGTCTCTTGCGTCACCTACTCGCGGAATGCCTCCTTCCGTGTTGCCACGCGCGCCAATGTGTATATTTGAATGACGATGGCTCCGTCTCAAGTTTCTGTGCATCAACGCTAATAACTGGCAAATGCATGTACAACATGCCAATATAAATAAGTAAAAGGCTTCCATCGGAACATTGTACGGATAGTTTGTACACCAAATTATCTTCTCTCTCGAGGTTATATGCGTTTGCCAATACCAGACGCGTACATTCAAGAGTAGAGTGACAGCCTTGTGCACTAGACAGACACGTCTTCCAAATCCGATCAACCAAATCGGTCACACTGCACAATCAAATGCACCTATACAGTGTTGCAATATACCGACTATCAACAGTCAGTCTGCGACACCAACCACCAAGTATGAACGGAGCGATGGGCGGTTGACGCGGTGAAAGGAGGAAAACGGACGTACGAGAGTTTTGTATGCACAAGGGTATCACGAGGGACGACAATCAGCTGGTTAAGCGGGTTTCAGTAAACAGATGGTCAAGAAAAACAAGCTACGGGGATGAGCAGGTAAAAACGTATTGAAACGAAATTCTAGTGGTCATTGTCTGTTTTGAGTGTAGGTGAGGGGCTGGAAGGATTCTGAAGTTGATTTTTCCAGGACTGTTGGAAGAGTGATGGTCTAGGCCAGGGAAGCCAGTACTTGAACATGTGGGCTGACAGATGACGACAGCCTCCGCCATGGCAAGCAAACACTGACGTGCGACCTTGGGGTTAGGTGCAGGAGTATCACCTCAAATGACGCGTCTGGATTGTCCAAGTGGCTAGTTTCTAGCACCGGGGGACTGATGGTGGTATTGATGGTTTTCGTTGTGTCTGGCCCGCTAGGAGCCTGCCAGTCAGCTGGGACAGTCGTCGGATTGTATGACTAATATAGCATGTACAAGTGAATGAGCAGATCACCATGAATCAAGTTTGATCAGCGGCACACATGTCAAGAAAACTGTGGGATTCATTCAGCTGTAGCACCCTTTCGGTGCCTAACTGCCACGCCACCCGAAGGAAACACGAGGGCTGGGATACTGCCAGGTTGCCCAAGCCTAGACAGGGGAAGTCGAGAGGCAGAGGTCGGGTTCGAACAAAAAAAAACTGTGGGATTGGCAGCGTTGGGAGTTTTGTCAATTGACTTAATTGGCGTACACTTCATGACTTCAAATGTGGTGTCACCCTTGAACGGTAGTTGAATAATCAGTTGTTTCTTGAGCACTGTCAAGGTTACTTCTCTGGGCAGATATCTCAAAATAATTTATCGGGAAACCCATCTTGTACCCAGGGAGCAAGGTTCGCCGGCTCTGTATGGTTTCGCTTGTATTGTCCGAAACAATTTCGCTTCAGGTAGAAACATCTTTGCGTTTTGCCGTTAGATTCCCACACAGATCGACATTAAGGAAATGAAATGACCCATCAGTTTCTGGTTCACAGGTAAAAATAATCGTTCGATGAGTCCGGTTAGAATCTAAACCAACACAGATGGAATTTGCAGAGCGTTGCTCTGTTGTTCTGATGACCTAATAAGTAAAAGTGGAGTGGCAGGAATAGAACATCGTGGCCTAGATCGAACTGGCCGACTGGTATCACAAATGGGAGATTCACCTGGGGTTTAGTCGAGTCGCCCGTCAACACTAACGTAACTTGCGAATGAGCGGATTTAGCTAGTTGCGTACAATTTGATGTTCAATTGGAAAGCAAGGATGATGGAAACTGGGGGACTGCCCATTGCTTACCCAACTGCGCATTGATGATATCTTCTCTTATGATGACGAAACGTTTGCAAGTCAAGTGCCAATTTCGGCGAACAGATCAACAGCCGATAAAATCACCCGAGCTACCCGACACATTAACATTAGGGGATTGCGCGCAGCTGATTAGCCCCACGAGTGGGAAACCGGTGAGAAGCTGTCCAAGAGTTTTCAGGTAGCATAAGCTAAGTGGCGTTGCGTCAAGTACTGCAGGTTCTTCCTTAATCGGCAATCGACCATATACAATCCTGTCCATCAAAATTTCGGAATAATTGAACACAGATCAGCATACACATAGATGCAGTACGTGGAGCAGAGTACCGCTACTAGAACTGGACAGTTAATGAAACGGGTCTCAATTGAGGAAATACGTAACTGGGTACCAGGTAAAGCCCAGTTGGTGGTGCGTCCCAAAGTCTCCGGCAACAACTGTAACTATACGTCAATAGTTCTCGGCATACAAATGAGATCGGTTATAATAAACAACGCCAGTGCAGTGGTTGACGTGCATGTATGAAACACACATGAAAAGTACTGAGCAGCTTGCAGGAAATTACCTTAATCGTGATGTTCTCATGACCAACAGCAACCAGAACGTTGATAGGAGGCAGGTCAGACGAAGAGTCACCATGGTGCTCGACAACGGCCCGGAGTGCGTTCTGTCGATTTGATAAGGAGAGGCAGCGACCATGATAAAACGGCCGAAACCACAAAACAAAGAAGTAAATAGTGAACTGTCAATGTTGCACCATACCCTACCCCCCCCCCAAAAAAAAAAAACAAACAACATACTGAGAACAGGTGTCGACTGCATGGTTGTTGATCTACCCACATCTCACCATTACACATCATCGGCAGCACAACATTGAACACTGATGCTTGCTACCGTAAAAATACAATTTATTTGAAAGACTTGTGGTGACGAAAAGAATAAGTGGATAGGGATGGAAGTTAACGCTAGCCAACCGTAATTATTTCGAGGTACCTACACCTCCAGACACCGTGGATTAAAACTGACAACAACGCCATTGACATCAGTTAGCAGCCATATCCTGTAGCGTCTCCAGCCATGCGCACCAGGGACCGCGAGGACCTCATCCTGGAAGGCGAGTCGCACCAATAGTACCCATAGTTTCATCATTGCTCCCATACAGCCAGACCAAAAGGTGACAACCTCTCTGCCGCAACACTCTGAACAGGGCATGGAAAACAGCACTCCCTTCGGCAAACGATGATTTAGCATGCGCAAAACACGACCAGACTACCACAGTTTCTCGTGCTGGACATGTCCTTTGATTGAACTCCTCATCGCACGACCGAACAGTCGCTTTCTAACGGTTTCTCAAAACCAGCTTACATGAGCTATGGTTCTGAGACAACTGTTATCGAAAACTTGAAGACGTTTCAGTTCTGCTGCTCGTACAGGCCACGTCTGAAATGCATACAAAAAACAGCCCACGTTGTAGTCCGACACACAAGCCACTTGTGATTCAGGGACATGCAGCTTTGTAGCCATACGTGCTTGAAATTAGCAAATGCGAATTGAGCCTAAGAGATATGTGCATTAACCCCACACTACAATCGGAACTAATACAACTTCAAAAATACGAAAAACACTCCACAACCTCTAGTGATTCTTTCTGGACCACAAGTGGCGTATTTAGTGACTGCATGACCTCACACTTTGTGGGTGTAAGGCGCACGCCAAAGGGGTGACTTTGGTAAACTCATCCAAAAACAGCTGCCTTCTCCTCTTCAAAGACGAGAACGGTGTTGTTTGCATACTCCAGATCGACAAGGTTTTTGTCAGCAACTATTATGAACACCAGGGTTATGAAGACCTTTCAACACTCGTCTCATTGTCAGTCGACCACAAAAGTTAATAAGAATGGAGAGACTGGGCATCCCCGTTGGTTATCACCTTGCGTATGGAAGCTTTTGGAGAGCTACACTTATGTTGTCACACGCCCACAAATTTAGGAACACAAGGAACCTATTATGTTCACAAACTTTCAGAGGATTCCTTGTCAAACAACCTCGTTAAGGATACCGGACCGGTCAAATGAGTCAAATGCGCTTTGGAAATCCAAGAATACCAAAACTGTGGGCCGCTCATACGCATGGCGTTGTTCTGGCATCAGGCGGACCGCGGAGAGTTAGTCAACACAACTCCCATCAGGCCGGAATCCCGGTTTCCGGTCTACAGTCAATGATTCACGGGCTTCATGAGCTCGAAATAGCTCAGTGGTCAAGGCGCGAAATTACTTACTGGAAAGTTCGTGGTTCGAACCCAATTCTGGCATCTCGACTGCTTCTGTTTAGGCCCGGGCAACGTGGCAGTTTCTCAGCCCTCGTGCTCCCTTTATACGGTATGGCAGCTAAGCACCGAAAGGGTGCTACAGCTGAACGGTATTATATATATATATATATATATATATCATGGGCCACCATAAAGTGACGAAGGCCAAGTGACGGTACAACTGGAGTTGTGACGTTTCCACTCACCGGTGGTTCCAGGGACCAGTAGCGCCGGCATTACCAGCACTCCACGGTAGATACACGCGCTAAGTTTCACTTGACATTTGATAGTTCGTCGGGCTGAATTATGTTCGGTACCGGCGGAAGCATTTCCCTGAGATTCAAGCAGCGTCACTGTTCTGTGTCATATCCAGTGCCTGAGCGCACTTGCTAGCGCCACGCCACAGGCGAAAGTCCCGGTGTGGCGGTCTCGATCCAGTACGAATTGACATCTGACGGTGGAGCAGTTGGAAGAGAGTCCAAAATACGGTTCTGATGACTTCAAGATCTCCCAGCCTCTCAGTTGCCAAGCGAGTTGTTCGCCCATGGAGTGATCAGGGAAAGAAATGAACCGAGACGAGTGAATGGTCAGAATCCACATAAGTGTTTCAGAGCGAGAGGCTGTCAGTTATTCATCCGCACCATCAGTAGCTGAGGGCGATGTGATCACTTTGGGTTCGTGGCCGGGAACGCCGTTGGACGACAGCTCGTGACCAGACGAATTCGCTTATTTCGGAAGTTGGTACTGCGTAAAACGGTTTGCAGTCAGCACAAAGTTGAATCACTCGTTCGCCGCTGTCTGTCGAATCTCAATCGGTTACCCAAACGAGTCTCAAATGGACTGAGTCTACCCACTTTTTAATTTAAATCTGCGGCGTCCACAAAGTTATCTGAGCCTATATTCACGTCTTCATAAAAGTTGAATTTGATGGTGTCAGGGCTGCGGTCGGTTGGGGCGTGCGCAGACACAATAATACCTAGTCCTTGCTTGTGAGACTACCTCACAGACGTTGTCAGGCGAACCGTACGGAGTCGACTATCAACGGGTGTCCAGTCAAGCAAGAATCTTTCAACCCGATGACTTAGGATGATGCCGACCCCTGAACATCCTGCCGAAGTGGACCGTGAATCGCCAGAGATGTGCAAGCGGGAGGGGGTAGTGAGTGATGCGACAATCAGTTCAACCACCACAATTGCATCTCGATATATTGTGTCTGATACGCAGTACCTATCACTGTCGAGCTAGTCCAGTGTGAGAGCAAGAGCAGCTTGGCCGGCTTCAAAAGAGGCGCACGAATTAGTCGGATTTCATGATTTCATCGGCTTTGCACCCGACAGAAATGCCGAAAATTCAATGATATCACTTTCTAAAGTCACATAAGTTGAACAAATTAACCGTTTGAATGCTGATTTGATGTTCATTTGAGATTCAAACAAAGGACTACGGGCCCGGAAATTGTGAAGCCGGTGGCAATCTGTCAGTAGGTTTTGATCAAACTACCCATAATGATTACAGGAAATACTGTTTTCTTAGAAATAACTACATGAGAATGTATTTTTGGCGAGCAAACGGATGCTGTCAGTTGCGGGAGAGCGAGAGAGGTAACGGCCGGCAACGTCAGCAGACGAACTTTGAAATCAAGCAAATACTGGTTCCAGGCTTCTGCCGTCAAGGCTTATCACCACGGATCCGTGATGCAGTTGAACAGATGGGATATGCTGGGAGAAATCGGGCGGATGCGCGTACACAGCAATCTGATGTTCCAGTGAATAGCAAGACCCAGAGAAACTCAACCAGAACAAGACAGCAAGTGTACCCCATACACGTGGAAATAGCCATTATTTTTATGGTAATTCCGCCCATAGTTACACCTACCTGTCAACTGTCTGAGGATTCGCGAGAAGAAAACTAAGCCGTCAGGCAGTGACGCAAGTTTCGTTGCTTTATCATTTTTTCGCTGGAGTTCCTGATATGGTTGGACTCGAAAAACTTGTCAGAATGGTCCTCTGTTATTGACGAATTCAACTAAGATGTGGCCAGAGTAGCAGCTTGTTAAATTATTAAGGTGACTTTGGCTCAGAATCGGGCGAGAAGTGATCTTCGTTCAGGTAAACCTGAGAAAAGGTGAGATGGATTAGGCGCGTGGTCTGAAAACCTAAGTTGGTCGCACACAAGATTCAGATTAGGCAGTCTCCGTAAGAAGGTGGAAACCCGCTAGGTAAGACGAACCAGGTTTGATTAAACCATGAATCAGTGAACAGAGAACCAAGAGCGGCACAAAACTTACCTTCAGTAATTCGAAGAAAATGTGATATAAATGTGAGGGGACGTAGACGAAACCCACTTGGCCTTGTGGAGCTGCGTAGGTGAAATAAAAAACATCGTGGGTTTTTAAGACTGCGAGACAACGGTCGTTCACAACTGATATAGACAGGAGCAAAAAAACGTTGGGAGTTCCGAATTAATAGGGCGTATGGTAAAGTACTGCAACAGTTTTGCGGCTCGTTGCAGAATAAACCGGACAGCAATCTCCCCTAGAGAAAGGACTGGCCTTTCTTCAGGTGGGTTTTACACCAAGTAAAGACTAACTCGGGAAACCCTTGTGGGGTCCATTCGGGGAATTACCGTACCGACAAGTATGGTTGGGTAGCAGATAATCTCAGTAACGGGTATGTTGGTCAGAAAAATGTTACTTTTCGAGGCAGGAAGTTAGTAGGCCAGTAAGTAAATCATAAAGCGAAGCGTTCTCCATAACCGGAAAAAGAGTAATCCGATTCTCTTACTACGAAAAACCGAAACCCTAAAAGTTCCTAAACCGATTGGTTGCATTTTTGCTGGATAACCGGATAATGTCAACGAATGTTTGGCGTTGTATTGGGATTTAGACACCTGATCCCAACCGGGAAGTTGGAATCTCAATCCCTGTACGTTGGTCCCCTTCAAGAGCGAACATACTCGAGGAATCGAGAGTCGCTTGGTCCTAGAAGACAACGCTTATTTACCGTCATAATCGTCCAGAACAGGCTGTTTGTAATTCGCTCGCCACACAGAGGTTTCAGGACCAGGTAAAGTATACACTGTGCGAAACAATTTTATGGAGGTGTACCTTCTCGATGGCTTAGAAAGTTTGTAACATTCGGTTGTATTTCTATATAGATCACCTCCCAGCTGGGACCACAAGCCACTTTGAGACATTTTGGTCAAAAACCAATTCAAAAAAGGGCATCTCTTGTACGACGTGCAGCCACATGTTCGTGTTCTCCTAAACGACGTCGATTGTAAGCGCAGTACACAAATCTTGGATAGCGCGAACCCTCAATGTTTTGTGCAATTGCAAGAGTAGGACTCTGTGCATACACTGCATGTGAAGTTATGAGATGAAATGTTGGCGAGCCTGGTCACTGGCCACACTCAGATTTGAACTTTTCCTAGGCTCATTCACATATATGCGACGTCTTGCGGTCCTCAACGATGGTCAGATTAAACCTTTCTCAGAAATTTTGAGGTTACATGATCCTCTGATATGTTGTGCGGCCTAACGCAGTAATTTTCAACTGACTACAGACCGTATGCCATTTTCAGCATATCGTGAATGGTCATTTCTGCCACTACACGTTTTGCCAACCTAAACCAGTGTATTCCAAATAGAACGAGAACTAATCATAAGCAATAAGCAGAAATAACCCGGGTTATTGTGTGGCAAAACAGGGCGAAACTGGCAGTGGGTCCTCGAAGAGTTCCCGCTTGCTGTACCAGTGGGGTGTTATAACGGGTTATCACCAGCACTTTACCAATATTCACAGAGGCGAACTAGGAGAATATGCCATAATACAATAATTACTTTAGTAAAGCTAATAGTTGTTACCAATTTGTTACCGATTTTCTGCGCCTTCCGACTGTGGACAAGTGTGTGTTTGGGGCTGAAAAGGTATTAGCCTGATACGGGCATGGTATGTGAACCCTCAGGCACCTGGTGTGGCAGTGGTTGTGTAGACATTCACTTTATCACCGCAAATGGTGACCCAACACAGCTCAAAGTTTCGGGGTTTCAGCACCCACAAGTATACAG
The DNA here is from genome assembly GCA_004794785.1 of Opisthorchis felineus. Taxonomy (NCBI): domain Eukaryota; kingdom Metazoa; phylum Platyhelminthes; class Trematoda; order Opisthorchiida; family Opisthorchiidae; genus Opisthorchis; species Opisthorchis felineus. The sequence goes on along the minus strand of SJOL01008148.1, from coordinate 304,373 downwards.
GTGGTTTTGGCGAATGGTTTAAAAGTACAGCAACACGGGTTGGAATGATTGATTGAGGGACATAATAAAGCCGCTTTGATGTACCCTAAAATCCGTACTTTGACTGGCATGACAATGTCGCAGTACGCCTGCAAAATTTCAGAAAAATACACACCACAGATTGGTTCCAGTCCAACCACAGTGATTAAACAGTTTATGTGCATGTAGTAACGAATAGTGTAGTGTACAAGCTTAGGTCGTACCATTGCAGGAAGGTTTAGTGAATCTAATTTACAAGCTCAGAAGCACGAACGGATGCATCTTGCTTTACGCGGTATCGGTTATGTTTCGTACTTCGATAGGACCAGAAGTGCGGAAGTGCATTTGGGTGGTAGGATGAGAAAGCGTGCACTAACCTGGGCTAGAAAGACTGACTGAAGCACATGACGGAATGCTGCGGTGCGTTTCATAGCCCAAATTGCCTGGCGTGGTGAGGCCTCACAAGGTCTTCAATGAAGTTGTCCGATGAAGTTAACGTAACTTAAAATAGCTTAATGATCCAATCTCCATAGGAACTTACAACCCACTTTAATGTGCATACGGATGATGAAACGTCTATGAGCTGTGTGTGGCGCAGAGTTATCCGGTCGTGCACTTCATTGTCCGTCACATGGTGTTCCCACCAAATGCGAACAAAATAACCTAAGCACAAGTTATCGAAAACCGTTGACCTCCGGAGATCCTTAACGACAGTTCTGATTGCCTAGTATGCAAAACCGAAATTCGTCCAATTTACTACTCAAATCGCAGCTGCTTAACATGAAACCAGATTGGTCTTTTCAGGTTGGTTTACAGACCATCATTGCCATCCAGTAGGCTCGGATAGAAGAAAAACCAACACTAACTGCCATATTGTCTTCGATCAAAGTTGTAATAATCCGACACCTTAATTACTCTACGTTTGGCCACTTTCTTAGATATAATACAACCTCAGATATCAAAAGTGAGCAAGTATTTTCATGTAAGATCCTACAGACGACAGAGTACGCCATGCTAAGACGAGATTCTTAAAACAGCGTTTTTATCATAGCTGAATTTAGGCTCTAAGATCGGCGCATGTACCTCATACGCAAGCGGATTTACAACAGCACGATGGCCAGTTGATATGCAATGCTCCCAACCCAATCACTGTGCTCCAAAGCAAAATTCACAGGAACCCGCTTATATCACCATCACCCTCAAGAGTCAATTTTACGTCTCCTGTCTGCTGAAAGTTCCTTGGGGGACGGAGGAATATTGTATAGGAAAATTACGAAACTGATGAGGTTGGCACTAGTATAGCGTCAATTTTGGGTTGAATTAGGTAGTGTCGATTCTCCACCAAGCGAAATTGATATGACTGGTATATTTAGCACCTTCCTGGGAAGAAAATTGGCCTCCGCTAGAAGGCAGTTTCTTCCCAGAAGCTCCAAAGAAATAAGTAGAAGTGGCCTCTTCGGAAAGTCAGACTCTGTTGACAGCAGTCTTTGCGGATGGGGACAACTCCAATGTCAAAACTGTCTACAGATGTGTTAGACATAAACCATGGCATCAAACGCTTGACAGGCAACGACAGCGACGCGCATAGTGTGGCGTCGTAAGTGATATCCTTGTTCAGAGTTACGTATTATGGTAGCATCAACTATTCTAGGCTGGAAGGACCGTTCGTCGAAACAAACCACCATTTAACCCATGAAGCTTATCTCAGTAATAAACAAACAACCATTGACCAGTCCCTTGAGATGGCTAATTTCAGAGAAGGGCAGAAAAATTAGCCAAGGAGCTTCTAGACCACCACTCACAATCAACTTTATTGTTCGGATATCTCATTTACGGGTCTGGTAAGTCAACATACTAGCCGACATGGGGCGTTTCAATGGTAAACATCACAGCAAAAAAAGGACAACTAGCATAAAAATGATTTTGGTCGACATTTCAACGTTTTTTTCGAGGGGGGGGGGTCGATTTTCAAACAGATCACTTTCGATCAGTCTCTTAAATTGGTTCCACCAGTTGGAAAAATGTACAAGTTTTTGCCTCCTCAGAAGTTGCCAAACGTGATCTCTCTATACACTTGGTCTCTTTTTGGAGGGACTCAAGCATTGAAAGATTCAAGGGTCTACCTACAATTGAGCTCATCTAGAGGGTGGTCCCCACGGTGAGAAGTACCGTATTGATGTACCGTACAGTGGAAATCATGGTACAGAACCACCACCACCCAAGGCTTGAGGGGAACACTATCGTCACACTAGGGGTCAGGTACCTAACTGACGTCAAAATACATGAGAGCCCAGCGAAAAAACCTTGTATACTGGTTTCTGTCTGGAAGTGATTTGCGCCATGGAGACAGTTATGGTGTTAGAATTGTGAGGTGGTCTCTCAAAAAGCATAAGTTTCAAACCAAAATCCTCGAGACCCGAGGCAAGTGGTCCTAGCTGGGGTGATCATCCATGGAAAGGACTATCATGTATCTGATACAGAAGAAGATTTTATAGCTCAGGATGTTCAGCTACCGGTTGCTGAACTGGTGATTTTTCGCTGCTGAAGCAACCGATCAGAATCGGGGGTCACTCATTCCAGGTGTACATTTGTAAACTCGCGAACACGACTACTCGACACACACCGAGGCATAGCTCAGCTCTGCTTCAAAACAACGCAACGATGATGTCATATCGGTTGGTGACGAAACAGAAAAAAACCGCCAGGTTCAGCGAACTATTCGACCACTAACTATTGTATATTACACACCTCTCTTCCTCCATTGTCGTTGAGGTTATTGTTTGCAGTGAGCCATCTAAATGGAAGTTAATACAACCGCTTCGGCTAGTATAGAAGCTAATCGTGGGCTGATTTGGATTACCAGAGTAACAGGACGGGGGATAAATAAAACCCCAGAACCTACCACCACAAGTCTCAACCACCAGCTGCGGAGCAGCTGAATAGTAATGTTCGCAAAGATACCGCGCATCTCCATAGGCATCCTCCATTATTTCTAGGACATTGCAAGCCGGGTCGATTGATCCGATAAAGCGGCGATGTTTGTCGAACTCCGATCCGAAAGTCAGAACTGTCAGAACGAGAGTAGTACGGACGGACCATTATCGAAAAAAAACGACTGAATTTCACGGTAGATCAGAATAGTAAAATAAGCGCGTGCATGATGGCTCAGAAGAGAGTGACGAATACTGTGAAAAATTGATGAATCAAATTAGATTATTGGGGATATGCAGGCCCTACTCCCTGAACCCTCAGGATAGGCTGGTCCCCAGCAGCAAAGCAGCTCAGATTACTGATCCAGCATGGTCTCCCAAGAAAACACTACTACTCGCTGTCTCGTGGGTCAGACGCCTGAGATTACCTCAAAGGTTACGGTCGGGATACTGGAGCAAAACCTTACGTTCTCCCACAGCCTTATGGGTCACACTTTTAAGTCAAAAGTTCAGGGTGGAGTACCTTGAGGCAGCTCCTTCTTTGGTCTGGGAAACCACGAAGCATCATTCGCCTTTGCAGCTCTGTTCACCAGCTCTCACCCACAACCCCATCACATTCATCAAATGACAGGCTGTGGTCAATCCAGCTGCCAGTTCCCTAACCACTGTTCCGTGTCTAAAATGTCACCCAGTAAAATAAACCTCAAGAAATCAAAAGATTTGGTCCACGTTACAGCCTTCAATTAGCGTATTCTATCAAATTGTGCAACAGACATCTATTGCTCAGAAGCTGAAGAAGACGGATCTTACCAAGATCTATTACGACTGCTTCGGTCAAAAGCAAGAACGAATATTATCGTCCTGGCGGGTGACATGAACACTCAAGCTGGACGACTAAGCCCGATAGAAAAACATTTGGGTGGTACATTTGGAGTCGGTTCTTATCGCACGGATTTCGGTGAGCAAATTATTCGGTTCTATTGAACATCTTCTGTTCCCGGTCAGTATGAACTTCCAACAGGAACGCTCATACCGAGCAACCTAGAAACCACCAAACAAAAGCCAGTAACGAAAGCAATCGGATCATGTCGCTGTCAGTTAGCGATGCAGATTCTTGATTAAACAACTACCAACAGAGGCAACAGCGTCAATGTCAACATTGATGCTTCACTGCGCAGAACCATAAAGTTTACCTAATCATATATATATATATATATATATATATATATATATATATCAAAAGAAAATAATGGGTGAGGAAGGGGATCTGATGCTGGCCAATCGCAAGCATTCTGAAGTGCTTAAACCTAGTAACGCCCAATCGGACAATCTGAGAAGAAACTGAGAGAACGAGCGCCACTGATACTGACCAGCGTCATTTCTTGCAATGTCTCCAACCAGACACCAGGTGGGAGGTCACGGGCACCCCATCATGGAAGGTGGACCGCAACACCAGCACCCAATCTCTTCGTAATCTCTTTCATACCCCTCTGCCGAGTTATATGCTATCCAACTCGCGGCTTGTGCCATTCCGAAGGAGGCACGGTGAACAACATACGGCTCGGCAGGCGGTGTGTTAAGCATTCGTAGAAGATGGCGGAGCCATCGTAGTAGATGGTTCTGGATGTTTGTCGCAACTGAAGTACCTGCTGCCGAACCACATACCCGTTTTCTAATTACCTCTTAACGAATTTGTCGACGCAGTCCGATGCCAGTAACACTTCTGAGAAATCGGTGGTCAAAAAACCTGAAGATGCTTCACATCGTCCGTCCACAGAGGCCATGTTTCGCAACATTATAACCTAGTGGTACACCTTGTTGACGCCATAAATCAGCAAACGTCATTCAGACCTTTGAGATTCGTGTACTGACTTTACCAGACACTTCCGTCAGAGCTGATATAACTACCGAGGTATGTAAAATCCTCCAAAAACTCCAGTGCTTCTCCTTGAATTGCAAGGGGCATGCTCAACGACTGCACGTCGTGAAGCATCACTTTGCACTTCACCAACATTGACAGTGACACCAAATGAAAACACTGGTACTTCGCTGCCGTACAACCATGTCAATTTATTTCAACCTAACCTTATAATCAAAAGGAGAAATAAATGGGAGAGGAAGGGAGACCTAGGGCTAGCCTAACACAAACATCCGAAGTGCCTACACCTCAAGCACTCAGTCAGACAATCTAGATAGAAACTGACAGCATGAACGCCACCGACACCGGTTAGCCGTCATATCGTTCAGTGTCTCCGGCCAAACACAGGGGGTCAAATGGACTCTATGCTCGAAGGCGAACAGTACTAACGGCACCCAAACCTTTCGTAACACCCTTCATTCCCTCCTGCGATGTCAAATTCTGTCCAAATCTAGGTTTCTGCCACTCCTAATTGAGCACCGAACACAGCGCTTGTCACGCTAGGTGGTAATTCGGCATGCGCAGCGCATAGCCCAGCCATCTTAGCTTGCAGTGACGGATGCATTGTTTAAAGAAGGTAAGCTCTGTCTCACTAAAAAAACCGTCTCCTGGTCAACTCACTGCGAATTCACCGGTTCCGGCCAATTCCAGATATGGTTCTGAGTCATCAGCGGTTACACCTGGAAATGTCTCAAATTCTCCTCCCGGAATTGCCAATTCTCGCAGCCACACAACAATACAGCCCGCACTGCAGTCTTATGCGCCTTTGAGACCACTGAGATGCCCATTTAACGCCACAAGTGGGGCGAACTGGCAAACGCAATTCTAGCCTTCGCGATTCGTGCGTTCACTTCGTCCGTCACACTACCATCATAACTAAAACAAATTCCAAGATACATATAGCTTTTCACGACATTTCGTGTCACACCTTAAATTCTCATAAAGATATTTAAAGACTGTACATCTTGCAGCATGACTCTGCACTTTATGGGCGCAAAGCACATGGCGAAGGACTGGGCAACATTGATCGGCTTTTGAAGTAATGCTGCTTTTTCGGTAGTGAGGAAAATGCGGCTTGCATATTCAAGGTTGACAAAGTTCTCTCCCGGAAAGATCTAAACCCGGGATTTGCAAAACTTTCAGAGGTCGCTTCATTCGTTCATCATTGACGGAATTACACGAAAATGGAGAGCGCTGACATCCTTGTCATACAAAGATGCTTGTGAGAGGATCTTCAGTGGATTCCCATACACTCAGGCACCCAGAAGTATGTGAATACAAACAGCGCACGATATTCATGAACCTCCGGCGCATACCCTGTTGTGCAAGCGTGTTGAAAAGAGCTAACCGTTCGACAGAATTGAACGCACTCTCGAAGTCAAGGAACCCCAAGAATGTGGGAGGCCCTGTGCAGGCCGTTGCTTTACCACCTGACGGTGTGAGGATACTGTCCACACAGCCCTTTCCCGGCCGGAACCCTAGTTGCTGTCCTCGGGTCTCGTCTTCACGCGCCTAGGTAAGGCGTATGACACGAGCGACGCGAGGAAGGGTCAAGCTAATTCCTCTGTAATTGCCACTCATTGCGAAAACGATCTTTAAAAATGGGCACCACTATCGACTCAACCTAGTTAGCTGGCTAGATAGAAGCAAATAAGCCAGACAGGCAAAGACTGAGGGTTCCACCTCCATATTTGGACAGGGTGGGCGGGAGTTCGTCAGAATCAGCAGCTCGGTGATGCTTGAAGGACGAAAGGTATTCGCCTATTTCCGAAGCCGTCGGGGGTTCCAAGTTCACTGTCCAGGGCTGCGTTGCCGGTGTGGAACCCGGCTAAGCAACTGCAGCTGGCTCGTTAAATTGGTCTCGAAAGTGTTCAGCCGGACAACTCAGACGCTCTTCTTCACAGATTAGGGAGCCATTGCTATCACCCCGAATCCCAAGAGTTTATCGCCTTCTTCATCTCTTCAGCTTTCTGGATCCACCAAGCTTCTCACTCAACGCAGGTGCTCTTCTTCACCTGAATTTTGACAGTTAGTCTAGCGGTATCGTGCTCTCGGCCAGGAAAAATACGTGTCCAAGCTTCGGGCAGTTTTGATGTTGCTTCAGGTCTAATGCTTGGGTCTAATCGGTTGAACTATTCCACAAGCGGAGCGCCGTACACCTTGCAGGATTGCGGACAGTACTTTACAGTAAGAGTCAACATCAGAAGGCGTCTTGACCGAAAGAGACTTCAGTAGGTGGTTCTGGTAGGCTTGCTTCTCAATAGTCAGTCGAGGTGTGCGCATCTTGCGCCCCCTTAAAAAACGCAATGAGAAACAGTAACGAGAAGAAGCGTAATCCCAATCCACATAGGTATTCCAGGACGAACAACAAGCACCAATTGTCACACGCCACCTATAGCTAATGGCGATGTGGTCTATCGATGCTGAAGGTCGGTGTGAGTTCAAGGAGCGCTATATGGCCAAGCGGCTTCAGTTGTTTCGGAAGTTATGATCGAATAGAAACACTCTGTAGTCAACGCATAACTGCAGCAGGCGTTCGCCGTTGTCCGTGCTCCTCGATTCCAGCCCAAGATGGCCACCCAATTGAGAATCAGCAGCGCTATGTCAACTTACTTGTGCATTCACCTCGGTAACCAAAACGATAGCTGAGCTCTTGCTCCGCCGCAACAAGGCGCTTAAAGCGTTGTAACATGTATCGACATGACTTGCCGCGTACGTACCGGTGTTATCTTACGCGTGAAGGTTTGTGCCTCGCAAACTTTTACCAGTCGTTTCCAGTGTCCTGGAGAACAGACGTCAAGCACCCGGGGCGGTAGCTTGCTGTTCGGATTTCATGGCATTTTTGTGGTACGGTTTTGCCATCCTGTTTCTAATCATTATAAATTTCCCTGATGGCAAATGACATTCGGAAAAGTTTGGTGACCGGTTAGGCGATGACTGGTGCCTTTTTAGTATCAGATTATGGAAACGATCCCAACTTGAACTTCTGTGTATGTTGAGTCAGCCCAGTAGATGCTCGACAGGCGCTATGCACCGGGTGAGGGATGAAAGGTGGCTTCGGGTGTGTGATCTGGAGCCGTCGTGCTGTCTGACAGTCGCATCAGGAACACCTGAGTAAGATGCGAAGAATTGGGCTGACAGATCACTACGATATGCGTCCTCCAGTACCTGCGTTCCAATTGCTATTGTGAAGGGTAAGTCATCTCGGTTACTCAACTCTAGTTGAATCACACATAGGCCTTTGTACGAGCGTTTTTGAGGAAGCCAAGGAAAAATGTCCGCTCACTTTTCCTTACAGATGTACTGACGCTTCCGGAGATTACCTTTAGATTTTAAATATAATCACCTCGTGATATTATCACTTTAGAGAGAAAACAAAGGGGTTCCGAACCACTTACGATGTTGATTGAGCAGCATCCTCAGGCTTATTCGCATCATGAAGAAACGGTCTAAGAAATATTGGATGTGATTATTGGTTATGGGATCTGCTTTATTTTGTGCCTCCATCTCCATTACTCCTTGAGCCATAGTTTCGACAGTTGTGGTGTGTCGATGACGTATCTCTGCGAGTGTATGATTGAATTTTTCCAGTGCTTTCTCGTTCCACTCAATTCCTTCGTAATCAACCAGATGGCAGAAGCTTTGTTCGTACCTGGATTGAGAATGAAACTAAAGGGTGTACTTACCAACGCTCCACGATTGAAGCCGAAGGGGTTCTGATAAGTGCTTCGGGTAGGAGGTGGATTTCTTGCATTATGTTTGCTATCCGGACGGCCAGCTCATCACGCAGAAAAGCAGCGGATTTCGCGGCAGACCCGACCCGTCCGAAAGAAATTAGTTTTTTCAGTGAAAGAGGGGTAGGGCAGTAAGCACCATATTGAACGAGTTTTTCCGCATACTTCCCAGAAAATGCCCGAAACGTGGCCGTAACTCTCATGGTAATACCGGTGTAGTATGCACCCTATGGAAGTACCGAGCGAAAGTGATTCTCGGAGGGTAAGAGTTCACAATTTCTGTGGATAGAAAACACGAGCCTCATGAGCCGAAGCACAGTACAGCACATTGTACACCACCAATAGTTGCTCATAAATCACTCAAAATGGTAATTGCTGCATACTACACCGACAGCAACGCTACATAGCGACATTACTTTCAAAAAAACGCCAAAGCTTGGTGAGCCTTCAAGCCTGGCGGGCGGCTAAAATGTTCTTAAGTGTCTGGTTTTATGGCCGCGCCTTGGAAGCACAATGCTTTTTCCGAAAAACCTTTGCTAGTGAAATGAAAATTTTTGCGCCAAAACGTTGCATTTTGTTGCATATGTGCTCAGACCCAAAAACCACACTAATCTAATGTCGTTTCTTGCCATTTGTTTTAATTGCTCTCCCTTCCAAAGTTTTGGCGCACATTCGACTTTAACCTTGTGTGCTGTGGCTTCGGCCGCGCGCTGGACGCACAATGCATTTTCCTGCAAAACCTTTGTGGGTGGAATGAAACTTTTTACGTCAAAGTGTGGCATTTCGTTGCATATGTGCTCAGACCAAAAATCACACTAATCTGCTTTCATTTTTACGCAGTTTGTTTTAATTGATCTCTGTTCGAAATTTTTGGCGCACGTTCGACTGTGAACTTGCTGTGATATGGCTTCAGAAGTGGCTTCACACGCGTTTGCTGAGAAATTTGGGGCTGTATCCTTTTCATCC
>SJOL01008148.1:211076-292429 GCA_004794785.1 Opisthorchis felineus | reverse complement strand
ACCGGCTGTCCAGTGCGGTTTTGTCTCAGGAGGCAAACGGACCACCTCGCATTCACCTCTTATTATCTTGAACACAACCATAAGGTGTCTAAGCTTTTGTACGATCGGTTTCCGGTAAATCGACGGCTAACCACAGAGGGGTTGGGCCCCTACAGGGCCCAGCTGAAGCACGGAACGTCGTCGTGTGAAGGGCGACAGTTTGCGGCCGATGAATTAGGCAAGATCTCTACCACTCAGGACATATACTACTACCGGCGGAAGTGTCAACCAGCCCTGTTGAGTAGGTGCCTCATAGTTGAGTCTTATTGTAGCAGATGACATGCCTTCGGTCTTGGCAAAACTTCGGGAGACCGGACGCATGCTTGTGCTGCAGTCAGAAGAAGGTCGTTATAGCCACAGACGCTTCTCCAGATGGCAACAGAGAGCTTTGTTTTGACGCTTTCCAGATGTAGTAAATGTCGACGGAATGCACGCAACAAACCGTTTGGGGTAATTTTTTGAAGCGAATAATGTCCGGCCTGTATATACAGGCTTTACACCTTCCCGATCACGGATGGCTTGGGTAACGGGCGTCCGGTTATGTATGCCTTAGTGGAAAGCATGCAGTTTACCCCTGTACGCAAAATGCTCGGCTTATTCATGGGAATGATGGGGGAGCAATATCAAGTGGAGAATTTCTCGTGGACAAGTTAGCGGCACAAATGCGGGATGCAGGAGTTGTGTTCGACTGCAACGTCATGTTGTGCTATTTTCGTTTAGAAAAGCTATCAGGGAGCACGTATGTATCATATAAGGTCCATGTGTTTTTGGTCACAAACACACTGCGAACAGCCGGTCATGCGCCTTCCGGCTGGACAGATGTACTCATCAAAACGACCGATACAACTCGAGTTTTTCTGTCCTTCAATTTGGACCTTTCCGCCGGTAGAGATGGACGGGCGTGCTCCGGCCAGTTGATCAGGCATCGTGAGCCCCTAGCCGCATGTTAGTCGTGTGCGTCAGCTGGGTTCGTTCAGCTGCCCGCTATGATCGACTTGGGTTCCATGTGGCTAGTTGATCAACGTCATAATCTTCCTGGCATATTTTGCAAGCTATAATGGAACACTTTGTTCTTTAACAACAAAATTGCATGATTTTTCGGCAATAATGAACGTGGCTACCGCAGTTTTAACTGGTAATAGCAACTATCGAGCAAAAATTATTTATTGGAAAGGCACCTCCGTATATTTTGCATCCGCAAGGGCGATGTAGATTCTAGAATCTTCAGCGAATTATTCAGCTATAAAAATATCTGAACGTTCCGTCGACTGTAAGTGAGTCACCTTTTTCCCAATTCGCGATTTCTTATTACATTAGGCAACATATTCAGAGTCGGTGGTATTTGTTGACTCACTTAAACAGGTCACCAATGTAGACAATTCGCATAATAATTCGTTACACATAGGCATTCTACACTACGAATTGGCAACCATGAAAATATCGTGGGTTTCGAGGAATCAATTCCATTGGGCGAACACTGGGCCGCTCAGTATGCGCACAATGGAATCGAAGTTCGAAAGCTACGACATTTTCAGGGTTGCCACTTCATGGTGTAGAATGTCCATGCATAATATGCATTTATGTGCATTATGCGAGTTACCTACATTGGTGATTTGTTCAAGTGAGCAAATTTTCATGGTCACTAAACACCACCGGGTGTGCATACCTTACCTAATGTGATAAGAAATCGCGAATTGCGGAAAAAGATAATTCACTTACAGTGGACAGATTTTTAGGATGGTCGTACAGCTGAAATAATTCAATGAACATACAAGAATCTACATGGCCCTTGTGAACGCAAAATATGAGGAGGTGCCATTCTTGTAAACAATTTTGCTCGTTACTTACTGTAACCAGTGTAACCTGCTTAAGGTGCGGTCATTGTTGGCGAGAAATCGTTCGAGTTTGTTCCTAAACAGTAAAATGTTCCTTTATAGCTTGCGAAGTAGGCCAGGATGACCATGAAGTTGATCAATTAGCCGCATGGAACCTACGTTGATCATAGCGGACACATGAAAAGGACCTAGCTGACGCTGCGGCTATGGGTCCAGGGGTCCAGCAGAATATGCCCCCCTGAGCAATGAATCGCTTAAAGATGGCTGTGGCTCTCTTGGGTTGCAGCTTCTGAGGCTTATCCGACACTCGGTTCAGTTGTTTACGAAGGCCCGCGGTGGTTTCAGCGGTGGTTTGGGAACAAGTGTAAGGGGTACACCTTTTTCCAGTAGGTTGTAATCCGACAGCCACCGTCGGTGGATTGGGAAGCAAGCTAAGAAAAAATATATGAAGAATAGTTCTTACTGCTTGGAACCGACTGATCTCTAAATACAGAGAACAAATGTATGCAGAGGAGCCACATCGCCTGGCAGAAGGGGCATGTGCATTCTCCAGCATAGGTGTCAACCGTCTGTGACACCTGGGTGTTTGTACCACCAACTATAAGTTAGCTAACGTAGGTTGACCTTGTTTGTTCCGATATTATCACAGTGCAGCCTTGGTGGTCGCGGTATACGTAGTCATTCGACAGACCAGGTTCAGAACGTAGCTATCACCCTCCGATGTTCGCCGCCGGTCACAATGATACCACATATGCATCTCGAATTCTCGCATGAGCCACTCGGCGTGCCGGGGCACCTTTTGAATGCCACGCTCCAGTGTGTCGGAGTGGTGAACCCGGTCATTAAGGCGGCCGTTCGCATTCTCCAGACGGTTGTTCGTCACATTAACAAACTGAACCATTCCGGACTGTGCGTGTAGGGCCCAGTTTCGGGTGGTGTACAACCAGCGGGCCGTTAGATAAGATACAAATCGTGGATCCAAGCGGCGCAGAAACTGCAGGTCGTGCCGGAAGCTGTGTGCTTGTATTACGATAAACAAAAACCTGCTGTGCGGCGTTCGCCAGACGAGCCATGCGGTGGAAAATGTGCCGGCTGTTTGCCGAGTGTGTCTATGACCATAAATACATGGATATTACATGATACATACATGCTCCCTGACCACTTTACTGATATAAAAATAGCACAGCATTACATCGCAGCCGAACACTTCTCTTGCGGCCCTCATTCGCGCCACCAGCTTGTTCAAAACGAAGGTCTTAACTGCATACTGCTCTCCCATCATTTCCTTGAATAGGTCAAACAGTCTACGCATAGGAGCAAACTGTTCACTCTCCACGAAGGCATACATAACCGGACGACCGGTACACATGCCGTCCGTTATCAGGGAAGTATACAGCTCGCATCTACGGGCCGAATATTAGGTGCTTTAGAAAACTTACCCAAAACGGTTCGTTGCGTGCGTTCCGTCTGCATTTACTACATCTGGAAAGCGTCGGAACAACGCTATTTGCTGCCATCGGGAGAAACAAATGTGGCTGTAGCGACCTTTCTCTACTGCCACACAAGCCAGCGTCCGGTCTCCCGAAGTTTAGCCAGGACCGAAGGCATATCATCTGCCACAATAAAACCCAACTATGCGGCACATACTCAAGATAGCCGGCCGACACTTCCAAATTCATCGGCCACAAACTGCTGCACCTCACACGACGGCGTTCCATATTTCATAAGAGCCCTGCAGGTGCCCAACTCGTCCTCGGTTAGCCGTCGATTAATCGGAAGCCGATCGTACAAAAACTTTGACAGCTTATGGTTGTGTTCAAGAAGATAGGAGGCGGCTGCGAGGTGGTCCGTTTGCCTCCTGAGACAAAACCGCACTGGACAGCCGGTTCTTCGCGGGTTGTTTTTTGTTGCAAAACAGGCTCAGCTTACTAGCTTCTTTGGATTCTCCGACTTTCCGTCGGTCTTGGAGGTCTCCTGCTGCATTTGCAGTAAACCCATTCGTAACACAGAATGGCGTTGGGGTTTAGATTACTGGAGGAATGCTGAAATACCACATAACTATCCTTCATGCATTGATCTAAGGCCTTCTGAAATGCCGTGAGGGATGAAAAGGATGCGGCCCCAAATTTCTCAACAAACGCGTGTGAAGCCACTTCCGAAGCCATAGCACAGCATGTGCAAAGTCGAATACGCGCGAAAAATTTTGAACAGAGATCAAGTATAACAAACTGCGTAAAAATGAAGGCAGATTAGTGTGGTTTTTGGGTCTGAGCACATATGCATGAAAACGCAACACTTTTCCCTAAAACGTTTTATTCCATCCACATAGGTTTTTCGGAAAACATTGTGCGTCCAGGGCGCTGCATGGCTTCCATCGCACTTCTGACTGCGTCATCTCCATTCTGATCTTGAGGTGGCATGTGATGAAAATTTACATTGAAGACTAATTTCCTGGTGTAACTGTTGTGTAAATTTTCTTACTTGCAGCAGTTTGACACAGCCCACCTTTGATCTGTGTCGTCGTCCATCTTGGTTTTAAACATCAGCAGTTGACAAAAGGGCGGTGATTGGTTGGCGTTATCTCGCTAATAAAAGGTGATTATTCTGAATAACAAATTTACCGGATATTTCTCCAGTTTTAACTGGTTTCAGTCTCTGTCGCCAAAGGTGTGTAAACCGTTCGTTGGATGACAGACACTAAGTGGATATGCACAAGTAGATTAACGGTCCAAAACCCACAGTTCCAAGGCCTTCCAACATACGGTTTGCGTTCATTAGGTACTGGAAACCCTGTTATTACATGTGTTTTATCAATGCCCACCCTAACTCAGGTTTATTACAACGGCGCTATCGGCGCATCCTACGCAGCAAATGGATCAACGGTAGTGTCTGCTGTTATGCCAGGGAAGTTCACCTATTTTTGTTTCTGTTTAATCAGTTGAGTCAGCCCTTTACCGCAGAATCCTGGGTGGAAACAAACAAGATATATCATTTATCTGAATACGCCAAGGATGGAGGAGCAGTTGCTGACGCATGTACTGCACAGTAATAATAACAAGGTTTATTCCCAACTTGTAGGTGGCACGCCATCGGACATGATCACAATGTTACAGTCAAAATAAAAGCATGACCGATGGGTTTTGTGGGTACAGAGTATCGCGCGGAGAACGGACACTGTTACGAACAGTGGGCATTATCGGGGATCCTTGGCTGCACAGTGCTCTCAGCTGCAAAATTTTTGTTAGTAGAGTGAAAAGTTTTACGCCAAAATGTTACACTTGGTTGCGTATGTGCCCAAGCCAAAGACTATCGTAATCTACGCTCATATTTTCGCAGCTCACCAGTTTTCATTGTCCACTGAAGCAGCCATATCTCTGGCGGGAACATTCTGGTGGAATACTTTCCTAGCATCACTGGGACCCCGGGATGCCTAGACGGGGCTCAATAGTTTGGACTGGTATTCTGAATTCATTTGCCTGTCTGTTTTAGTCCACCAGGGGCGTTTCGTCGCTTTCGAAAATTCACTTCTATTGTGCGAATATTGAGCTTCGGCATTATCCTATGTAGACGTATGAATTTGAAAGTGTCGGGCAAAACCAAAACGAGGGAGGGCAAAACAATAGACTTCCTGCCTGACACATGAAAAGAAAACTGCAAATTGCAGAGAATGAGGAACCAGAACAACGGTTCTGGTGAAGCAGCAGAGTTGGCGTAATCCAGCGGTCAATTCGAACTAAAACCTAAAACCACCACTGAGGCCTCGTGGCCTTGGACTTTTGGGCTTACGGCCAGCGTCACAAAAAGCGTGTGGGGATGACGAAGTGAAGGGATTAACAATGCGGATAAATGGTAGTGGGAATCTCAGAATCCTGGTGTATAGTGAAACTGTAGAGGTTCACTGATGACGCTGATGTATTGGAGTCGGGCGTGAAAGTTCCCTGGAAGAGTGAGCTGGTGACGGCACACAAGCCGAAACGCGATCTGTACAGAAAATTATTGACTTTGTGGAGAGCACGGGCTGAAAGTCTATCGAAGTGGTTAAATCCGAACGAAAGGTTCAGCAGATTTGACTGAAAGCTTCGTGGACCAGGGACCAGGCGAAGAGTTTTTTCCTATTTGCGGTCAATTGAACGAGTGGGTGACAGGCACGATCAAAGTAGGAAGGGAGTGGTTGCGGGTGTTCTATCAAACTGAGTGTGGCACTGCCTGGCACACTTTGGTTTTTGGACAGCACCGTAACGGACGTCGTACTTAAGGTCATTGGGCTGAGATGTGCAATTCTTTAAGCAGCCGAATTTTTTTCTCAGTTTGACCAAGGAACTCCGAAGTGTTTGGACGAAGCCGATGTAATATCGCAGGTATTTTTTGTCCGATCGGGTACCTCTGCGGATGCAGATCACAGGCCCGGTGGAGTGGATGACAGCCAAACAGGGCGTCCAAACCAGGTGTTGCCGAAGGTCGAAGGCTTTTTCTGATTCTTGCCGTAAACCCAACCGTCCAAGACCATTTTTGTTGGTTTATGTCAGTGCTAGTGATGTGGACCTTGCTTACCCAACCTCGGCTCATAAGCTTTTTCCTGGTTTCCATCCATGGAGATCGGCATGAACTCTTACTTTCAGAGAATCACTGTCGCCAGTTGCTTCCATAGCGTACATATTACACAAAACACAACGGCCCACTAGGTGAGTGAAACGTCAGGAGGACCCACGATTTTTAATTTTGGTAGCCCAGGTCTAACGTGCTCCTTTGTCTTACAATCTCTGGCTTGGAATTGCGAGAAGTGTGCAACTAGCTTGACGTTTACGAGTAACACGCTCGAAGTGAAGCACGAGGGAAGAATAGTCAGCGCCTATGGGCTGGGTGAGCTGCACACTGTAGAGCCCACGGCACACACGCTGAGAATAATGTGTGGGGACAAGGACCAAATGTGTAAACATATGCTGTGTCAGTCGCAGAGAGAAGCCATCCTCTTCTGCCTTGGAAGCACTAGATCGCCCGACCAATCAGTAAATACGAAACTGGGGAACTACACCATCTTTGTGGTACATACGCAGGTTTGACTTCGACGCAAGGCCTAAATGCCTTGTTTGTCATGACGCTGACGTTGTCAGGAAATGTAAAGTCAATGGTCCAGGAATATATTTTTGTTAAGAGCTAACGAAAACCCACCCATTCCCGTCGCTCAATTTGGTGCCGGTTGCTGGCGTAAACTTGCCAGTCAGACAATCGCAGGCCGTGCGCGCATTTCATGTTAAAGCCAACTATTATAACGCGACAGTCCCGGTGAACCACACACCGTCGGCATATCTGAACAAAAGCGCATTGAGTGATTATTCGGACAATTATTAACTATATATTGTATTCATATAATATATATAATATATATAAAATCATTAAATCATTAAATATCGACGACTACGCTTATTAGCGTGTGAACGGGCGTGTATGCGTTTGTAGATTATGAAGGCATACCAGACGGATGTTGGAAGTACTCCATCTGAATTCGGTTCATTTTTCGCGGCCGTAACATATACCCCTTCGCCGCTGGTATTTCCACATTTCGAACTCGAATTCCACGAAGAAGCGACACTTGCGACCGGGGGAGTACTCAGACATCTGCCTTGTAATATTACTTTCGTCCAAAGATACGTCCCGTGAATCCGCAGGACACGTAACTACAACAAAACCCTAATTGACAACATTCCAGAGTAGCATATAGTTGGCTCCGGCATAATAGGCTCCGGCCTTGTCGCGGTTGATGATTCACCAGGCGACGATTTCATATGATGCATGTTATGGCCAGTCTGTCCTTACGGTAATGAGGCATCACGCATTTCAAGTAAGTCTCGTATTCCTTGAGACATAGTACTCAGTAGGCATCAGCCACAAGAAATAACGCAATACGATTCAGCCATTGAAGATGATGTAGTGTAAGCGAGGTGCCACGAGATTGTCACCACTGAAGCGCTCGCTTTCTAGAGTAGGTATTGCCCTCAGTTTATCAGCCGTCTGCCTCATACTGATATTTCGATAAACTAACTAATATCTTCTTCTCATTTAAGGATGTCCATTGCTTGATGAACGTTGCGCACCAGCAAAGCACTGCTTTTCCTGCCAGGGCATATGTAATAATTAAAACGCCCAATAGAATTTAACTTTTCCCCTCGTCCAAGCTGGATCATCGGCTTTCCCAGTTGTCATGGACAGGAGCGCGTTAGCCAGTTGATTAGCCGCATGTTAGTCGTTTTCGTAAGCTAGGTTTATTCAACTCTCCTCTACGGGTTACATCTAGCTGGCTGATAAGGCAGTGCGGACCCCCAAGCCGCGTTTTAGTCGTGTGTAAGCTAGGCTTGTTCAGCTTTCCGCGATGATCGATGTAAGTCACGGCTTGCTTCTCATTACTCTATGGTGCAAGCAACAACATCCTGCCTCGTTTGGGTTGCGATTCAATAGTAGGCGTTATGGTGAGCAGCTTGCCATATAATGTACAGAAGCAAGCTATCTGGCAACCTCCCTGAGCCGACTATGGTAAGCCTGGTGGGTTGCGCCATTTGCAATGGAAAAATCTGCAGCCAGTAATTGGCTCCTTGTATACGTCCACGGCGACATCAAGCAGTTCACCAGAAAATTCGACCTACGGAAGTAAATCATCAATAAGTGCTTCAAATCTAAAACGAAGATTTCAAGTTCAGGTGTCGTAGTAACGTTTTTTGTATTCTAGCCCATCCATGGGTCTTTAACCATTTTTTGTACTAGATAATCATTTAGTTACGGTGGTCTCCCAATTAGCTGCCATTACGAAGGCCAACAGGTCTCCCTTCTTCAGTAAGCTTAAGCTTGTCATTGGTGGTCCCCAGTTCGTCGGGCACGTTAGTCCTCACCCACTTAATTGTCCCTGTCGACGTGCTGCCACTGTTCCAAGCTTCCACAGTCCTATCTAAACTACCAGCTTACGTAGGTGGCTAAGATTGATTGTGACCCTTGCAATACGATCTAGAGTTTTCCTACCACCCTAGAGCTCTCCCAACCGTATTCCTCCTAATCAATTATTCCTCAACCTGCTCCGAACTATCTCATCATTACACCTCTCCCGTCTTCCTCCTCAAAGCGGCTGCTAGACCCCGAATCCCCATCATCTATCTCCTCAGTATGTTCAAGGAAGCAGCTTAGAGCCCGAAGATCTAGCTCCCAACCCCCTCACCTTTCGAGACCGACAAAAACGGTACTCCAAGCAACCTCAGATTGTTCGGTAGTACGAACTAACATATCTTTGCCTCCTCGACCTGGTAACACTGTTCTCTCACAGCTACCAGTAGGATCTCGGGTCCTGAAAGACCTGGAAAATCTCATAACACGTCTGAACAAGATGGAAAACGAAATATCCTCCCTCCGAACCATACAGTCGATTGTATGTCTCCTAAAGCTGAAACCATCAATGTGCTGTCCAATAATATTGCAATTCCGGGATGAAAAGGATGCCGCTCGTCTGCTAACATCCCAGGATGTTCTCTTCTCCACCAAAAAATTCCATACCATAAAAATTAAAGCTGCCCGCACTCGATTGCAAAGACAGCTTACCAAAAAGTTACTGGAACCTGTTGCCCCATCAACCACTAGTTCTAACGTTGACGCCCCCATGGTACCCTTAAACTCCCAATGCCCTGTGATTACTCAAAGCCCTAAACCCGCACTACAATATTCAGCAGCCTCTAGCTTTACAGCCTTACAAAACCCTGAGACCTCCATCGCTCCTACAAATGGACTTTTTGCTTTACCACCCATGAAAACTGTAAATATCTCCATCAGCCAAGTCTCCAGGTCCTGAAACGACTGATGCGGTAGGTCTCCCAGCCAGAGCAATGACTACACTAGACAATGACAGCACTTGGGCTCGTCACAGACCCCCTGACCTGCTGTCTGTCTGCGTTCCACCTGCGCCAAAGTACGCCTTCGGTCTCAAACGTTTATTGTTAAGGTCACGATACGTAGCGCACCCTCAACTGCATCCCCAAAAATCCGGCCCTTCGTATGCTGTCGTACCTAAACCCGTTGCGCCATCAACTGCCAGCACGTACGTTGACACCCCCACGGAACCCTTATACTCTCACTGCTCTGTGATTGCTCTCAGCACTGGACCCACACCAAACTATCCAGTAGCTCCCTGCTTCATAGCCTTACAGGACCCTGAGCCCTCCATCGCTCCTGCAAATGGACTTTCTGCTTCACCGTCCGCGAAAACTGCAAATGCCCCAAGCAGCCCAGTAGAACTCTCTCCTGGTGCTGACGCGGTGCTGACGACTAACGCGGCATGTCTCCCAGCCAGCGCAATGACTACACTGGACAATGACAGCACTTGGGCTCGTCACAGATCCCCTGACCTGCTGTCTCTCTGCGTTCCACCTCCGCCAAAATACACCTTCGGACTGAAAAATTTATCGTCAAGGCCGCGATACCTAGGGTACCCTCAACTACACTCTCGAGATTCTGTCCCTTGTTCTTCACAGGATAACTGGACTTTTCTCCGGCCTCCCCACAATTACATGGCAAGTACATCAAACCATACGTACCGCGAGCTTGGCAAAACCTCACATCCGCAAATACCGGCGGCCAGCTCAGACACTTATGTGCTTCCACCAACCTGCTCACCCACTTCCGTCCCAACCGTAGACCATTTTCGGATGCCACCTATCCCCCTACACCCACCGCCTCTTTCTGCACCATATCACTCTCTACACCTCCTGACGATGCGAATGATTTCATGACCCAACACCCTTCCAACTGCACCCCAGCCTTCCAGAGATATTCCCTACCCCATAATGAACCTCATACTTTACCTTCCGCCGTGGATTCAAACCTACTTCACCCACCATTCACCCCCTACCCCCTGTGGTGAATACACTTCGACCTACTCCGGACATACGCCTAGTCAAGTCTACTTCATGTACCCTTACCTCCCCCTCCCATTTTCCCCTAGTACCGAACTCCACCGCAAACGAGGTTAGAAAATTCCTAATTAGTACGGTATCCTCGCCAATGGACCTATCAATGATGTTGCCTAATGCTCGCCCACTGCTGCCAAAAGTCCATACTCTTCGTGCCATTATCGCCTTCGCACCACCAAGTCTGATTGGTGTGACTGAAACATGGCTCTCAGTCGAAACCCCAGACACGGCTGTTTCAATCCCTGGTTATAATTTTCACCGCTCTGACAGGAGAAACTCAAGAAGTGGAGGCTGTGCCATCTAGTCTAAATCGGAACTTCGTGCAACCCTCATTGATGATTCCAGCCTAGAAGGGATTCCAGAGGCCATCAGGATCTCCATAGAACAGACCAAACGCCCTGTACTGGTAGGTTGTAGCTAATTACCACCGGTCCCCCCGCATCCATTGCTGACCTTTCCCGTATTATCTTCACTGCGCATGCCCTTCCTCATACGCCTAAATTTCCGCTGGGTGACTTTAACCTGCCGGATATATCCTGGTCTCCCACTACGAGCCCCGCCCATTACGCCGCACTGCTTGCCCAACTTAGTGTGGAGGGCTGGGCCCAAATTGTACGTAGCCCCACTAGCGGCTTACATACCCTGGACCTTATATTCTCGAACGATGGCCAGTTGGCTACAGCTGCAGCTGGCCCGCGCTTCCCAGGAAGTGATCACTGCGTCGTTTCTTGCAACGCAGTCAGTTGTGGCCAAACTGTTCCTCTGAGTCCATCCCTGTTTCATCTCCCCTCTCTGGATATTTTACAAGCTTTTTCGTCCACAATGGCTTCTCAGGATTGGGGAGACTTCTTCCTCTCAACAAATACGAACCGCGTCTGTGGCATCCTTTATCAAAACCTATTGACTGCTTTTCACCTTTTTTCTCCTGTAGAACGTTTACACCCCAGCATCTCGGGCCACGATAAGTCATTAAAAACCTTGGATGCCAAAATACATCGGGCTAGCAGAGAATATCGGAAATCTCAGGACTTCTCCTTACTAATTCTCATCAATAAACTCTCTACTGACCGAGAATCCTTGCGGGTATCTATCGAACGCCAAGAAGAAAACACCGTCCTCAGAGCTCCTTCCCATACCAAATTACTCAGCCGACTGTTCCGTATGCGTTGCACCCCAAACAGCCACTCAATTGCGTGTTTGCATTTCACAGATAGTGGCCCCATCACTGATCCTGTCAGTATAGCAGACCTTCTAAACGCTTACTTCGCCAGCTGCTACTTACCCATTCCTTGCAACTCCAAACCCTTAAAGGTCAGGGTAAACACCCGACTCTCAGTAACGTAACCATCTCCCTAGCTGATGTTTCTTCCCTTCTTCTAAAGATTAAGGACTCTGTTGTGCCAGGGGCCGACAGGCTTCCACCCCGTGTTCTGAGACAAGGCGGCCAAGATATTGGAATCCTTGTATTAAATCTTTTTACCCACTCTTTAAACCATGGAATTGTCCCCTCCCAGTGGAAGAAATCTATAATCCACCCGCATTTCAAATCCGGATCTAGACAAACTCATTCCAACTACAGGGGAAACCACCATTCCTCCCTCCTAATGAGAACTCTTGAACGTCTGATCAAAGGTCCATTAACGAAGTTCCTCCTGGCTACTAATGCTATAGGTGACCGACAGTGTGGATTCCTGTCTCAAAGATCCGTCAGTGGCTGCCAGCTTCACGTCTTCGAGACCATCACCGTAGCTGGATACTCCACTGTAACAGTTTACCTGGACGTTCAAAAAGCCTGTGACCAGGTCCCCCATGCATACCAGCTACATAAGCTTAGTACCGTTGGCATCACCGGAACCTTATTTCAGTGGTTCTCCTCCTACCTATCTGACAGGACGCAAATAACACAAATCGGGGGCACACAATCATCTTCATTATCAATCACTAGTGGAGTCATTCAAGGAAGTGTGCTAGGCCCCATCCCCTTCATATTGTACATCAACGACGTCTTCGGCGCCATATCTCACGGTAAGGTCTTCCTCTTCGCGGACGATATAAAAGTCGCGTACATATTTCCCCCCACTGCACGAGCCCTTACCTTTCACCAGGTTAAGCAAGACTTAGCTTCACTTACTCTCTGGTCAAGCGATTCTGGCTTAAGCTTCTCCTCCACGAAATCCTGCATAACTTCCTGCTGCTGCTCCCTTCCGGCCGATGCTTTCTCAATTAATGGAAATCCTATCCCTAATTCCACGGAGATCAAAGATCTTGGCCTCAGATACTCCTGTTCGTTTAGCTTTTCCCACCAGGTGCAGTTTCAGGTTGCGCGAGCATGCAGGCTTAGTGTTTTAGTACTACGCTCCTTTCACCTTCCAGACATAATGGCTGCAATTTTTAAGCTGTGCGTACCACCAATCGTGGAATTCTGTCCCTCATTCTCCTTCCTTTACACCCAAAGTTGTAGACTCGCAACTGAAAGCGTCCAGCGTTTATTCAAGAAAAAGCTATTCCCTCGGTCCAACCCTCTTTCCTACCGATCCCGCTGTCAAATCCTAGGCCTTAAACCATTATAGCCCAGACGGTTTAAGATGAATCTACCTCTCTTAAACCGTCTGCTGCACAAAAATGCCTTTATATCAGAGGTTAGACCAAACGAAATCTCTCGTCCTCGCTACAGATTCCATAACTCCTGGAATCTCTTAGTGTGTCCTCCAGTTCGTACAAACCTACGCCACTACTTCTTTCTAGTTTACTATGCTCGCATCTGGAACAACCTTTCTAAGCAGCTGCAAAACATCACGCATCATCGTACTTTTTCTCGGTCCGTGGACAAAATCTTTACCTGCGAAACTGCCGCCGCCTTAATTAATACCCAACTGCCCCCCGACCTCCTCTATGAATCGGGTCCAGTGCGCATTTGAGTTTCGCGACGATACAGTTAGTGGGCAAGAAAAATATCCTGTTATCATATCTTCCTAACCTCTTGACTTGCTTCGAGCCACTGTAGAACTTAAACGCTTACTTGGTCTAAATATGCTGTGTTGCTGGCCTGGTTGTTTTTCTTTTTTTCCAAGCCATCTTATACCTCGTTCTAGTCAAGTCCCTACCCCGGATTACTCTATCAGCTCTGTCAAGTGACTGGTGCTCTTGGCATAACTGTAACTTAAAAAACCCAAACTAATGTCAGCTTTTTTCTTCACTACCAGAGGGCAATATGCGCCTATATATATATATATATGTGTACGAAATCCATCTGAGGATTTGCTACACAACCCACTAAACACTCGCACACGCAACATCGCGGTACGCTTCTGCTTGACATGGCAGCTCACCCCGACGCTCAGTCGCCGTTTAGCCATAGTGTACGCGTCCTGAATATCATTATTCTATTCCCATTGTCTCATTGGCAACTGTCATTTTAATTACCCCCTCCGCGACTTGCCTTTACCAGCGTTTGTTTGCTTGTTCGAATTGACTGAGCTGTTTTTACTGGCCTTGCTTTCCCCCCGAAAGGAAAAAACTGGTAGCTGGAATATTTTATTAATGCCCAAACCGCATTTATGACTGCTTGGATGGTTTTCCACCTTGCAAATCTGGTAGCATGCACGAGGGATGAAAACCTCGTGTGTTGGACGGGTACGCCCTGCAGGGAGAGTCGCCCTGTTACGTTGCACCATGGTGCGTTCGTATACCCGCCACCCCTCCGGTAGCGAGGGTGCATCGCCTATCGCCGGTGGTTCGGAGCCTGGCCTTTGAATTCAGGAAACTGAAAAAAGAGCACTGCTGTCTTCTGTCTAATGCTGCTGGCGCTGGACTCGCCTCCGTCGAATTATTTACCTGGCAACGCCATAAACTACAGATGAGAAAAAAATGGCCTTCCGTCTGTCAAAATAATAAAAAACACAAAATACCTGGGATAGCCTGAAGATACGCTGTGATGCCCGTAGCCCACATCGACGTGCATATCTGTAGCCGCCTTCGTCAGAACCGAGGCTACACCGCACCAAAACCCACATCGTCAACCAAAAAACACCTACCAGCTGCTCCAAGGAGTAGACACATACAAAATAAATATACATATTCCAAGCCCTCCACTACCAGCGTGCGAGGCTGTCGTCGAAAATCATTTTCGCCATGCACCACTTTTAGACTGAAGCTGAGAGTAGTGCTTCGGGGATTAGTGACCATTCCTCTAGCATTCACCTTCCATCCTAGATTGTCCCGGTATTGTCCAACTCACTATTAACCTTCATGAAATCTAGTGTAGGATTCGGGCGGTTACGGACCTCACAGGACGATTGCGTCTATCAGATCATACGCCGTTCATAGCCAGTAGACAGTAGGAGCAGACAGATCTGGGCAGGAGATGATGTATTGAAGACTGACAGGAACTGGTTCTACAGACAAACGGGTTAGCAAGCATCGTGAATTAAGCAAACGTGCACTCAATAATGACGCGATCAGCAGGAGCGGAAAATAGTCACTGAAGCAGCAGGGATTTCTGGAAGCAACAACAAGTAGGCACTAAACGATGTACAAACATACATATACGGGCAGTCTGTCAGTGTGAGCTGGCCGTATAGAAAGATAACGACGCAGAAAATCAGTACGTTTAAGATGTAAGAGACTGTCTTTCGGTTGGCGGCGGGACGCGGTAGCTTGTCGCGTGACAAGTCAGATTGCGCGGTTTCGCCCGTTTAAAACAAATCTCCCCAAAGGCTATCTGGTAGGTACGGTACATGGGTGATACAAAAAAACCGTCTAGGTGTCAGGTTGGTGTATTGGGCAGCGCGTTCGCCTAGCATTCGGGAGCTCTGGGTTCGATACCCAGTCGGCCCGCTTTTCCGTCGGAGTGGACGCTCGAAAATAGGTACAACTGAGACGAACTTGCAAGTAATGACGGACAGGCAACGAAGTATCGACATCAGTTACTGAAAGATAAGCAGACCTTAAGCGGGGGCGAAGCAGAGGGAAAACGAGCAGCCAGGAAACAAACGGCATCATAATAAACGGGCGTAAGTCACGGTACTCATGAGTAGTCAGAACACGAGGGGGAATTACCGCTGTTTACCGCTGATTCACAGGGGGGATCAACATCCAATCCACCTACCAAGAAGTTCCACCCACGCCAGTCCTATAGTTTTTGGTTTCCCTTAGCACGCCGCCTCTCCCCTTACTTACATCTTACTGTCCTATGTCTCAGGTAGTACAATAGCGTATATTGGAAGTCTCAGCTTAACTTTGATGGCTAGACTACTGGGTGCAGATCCATCCTTATCCCCTCTCTTTTAACCGCTTGTCGTCAGCATCCCAATTGTGGCAAACGTTCTGTTTTTTTTCTTAAAGGACTGTATCCTGTCTGATGTCTCCTATAACTCTCTAGGTCTTATTGAGCTCATCCCAACTCATCTTCTTCCCAAGCTTTGACCTGCGGTAATATGTGCTATGAACGCCCGGTTTGGCTGTTATCCACTCCAACCGATCAGTGCATTACACCTGAAGGGGTCCCCGCGCGGACAAAAAAACAAATACTACCTACGACATTATATTGGTTTTGCTCTCCCTGCGGAATCCCTTGGCAAACCCACTGCTGACGGAACTGCACATCCCAGCCCAACTATCTCAACCCCGACGTCCGTCACGGGGCTGTCCAGAAACTGGAGTCTCTCAGTGCGGTGATGGCACGCACTGCCATACCCAGTTTGATAGCACACCCGCAACTGCTGACTTCCTACTTTAACTGCGCCCTCTCGCCCACTCGTCCCCTTACCTACAACCACAATAAAAATCTTCATCTGGTCCCAGCCACCCCCGGGAGGTGTTCATCCCAATCTGCTGAACCTTTTTATTGGATCTAAACGTCTCGGTGTCCTTTACTTTGTACTCCTCACCAAGTCAGTCATTTTTCGTGCAGTTTGCGTTCCTTCTTGTGTGGTTGCGTGAACTCCTTCTCCCAATGAACCTTTTACACCCGACCCCGCTCCAGCAGCAACACTAGTGAGTCTCTCCAGTTTCACTGCACACTGTGATTCTGAGTCTCCTACTACCGTTTATCCGTACCGCATATTACCCCACTTACGCTTTTCGTGACTCTGGCCATACGCCCAACAACCCAAGGCTACGAAGCCTCAGTAACAGTTTTAGGCTTCATTTCAAATAGGCCGGTCAGATCGTGCCAGTTCTGTTGCCCCTCCTGATCCGTTATCCTGGTTCCACTTTTTCTGCAGATTGAAGTTTTCCTTTTATTATTTTTATCACGTATCAGGCAGGAAGCCTCTTGCAATGCCCTCCCTCGCATAGTTTTTGCCCGCCACTTTCAAATCTTAACGATCGTATCTTGTCTCATCTGATATGTTCCCCATTTCGGTTCCCCACCCATGCCGCCTCAGGCGTGGCCAAGTCTACTTCGGGTAATGCCCACTGTTTATGTCGCCGTCACTTTTCCTCGAAATCCCCGGTACCCACAAACCATACTAGTCATGCACTTATGCTGACTGTAACTTTAAGATCAAGCCTGAATGTATGCTACCCACTAGTTGGGAATAAACATTATTATAATAATTAGAATAAGGAGCGAGAGATCATGAGATTCCCTGAAGAGCCTTCGATACTTCCTAAGTTTATGGCCTAGAGCTGATAATCGTCTGGCTGAACGACAACCACAAACTTGGTATGCTGTTATGGGAGCAACTAGACATAGTGATGACAGTACGTTGCCATAAAAAATGTTGGTCACGCTTTGCGTGTCGCTAGAGAGAAAGTACTGGTCCCAGGTTTTGTAGCGCAACGAGAAAGCAAAGGCTTCAAGGATGCCAGGGGAAAGGATGAAGGAGCTAAAGGGGGAGGAGTAGAAGAAGTTCGAGTACTCGTCCATCTGCAGGTGACAATACGATGGTCGCTATCAGGGAACTTCGGACCAATCGCAGTGGTTAGACACAAATAACCGTTGACAAGGGCAATGTTCAGGGTGTGGAGACCGCCTGTTGGATGTCGTAAAAGCTGGGACCAGCCTTCGACATCAAGTCGGGCAAGCAGAGGCGAAAGGCGCAAAGCAGATTTTTGTTCAGACCACGAGATCCCAAGAAGGTTGAGATCACCAACGATTAATTTCTTTGGGTGATGTAGAGCTTGGGTTTGGAAAAGAAGCGTAAATAGTTGGTTAATCAAGCTAGCTGAGTGTGGAGGAGGCAGGTATAATCAAACGAGGATGAACGGCGGGTTAGCCTGACAGACAGAAGGCCAAACAGAGTCCGGAGTGTCCGTCAGTAGTGGATCATCAATGGGGGAGACTTTTATTTCAGTTCTGGAGTATATGAGGCAGCCACCACCACGGCGGTGGGAACGATCAGAACGGAAGATAGTGTATCCTGGAAAAGAGATAAGGGCATCAGGCGTGCTAGGAGAGAGCCACGTCTCAGCGATGCATATGAAGGTTGGACAAGCTATAGTGGAGATAGCTTGGATGTAGTGCAATTTAGGTAAGGAAGAGCGGGTGTTGATTAGAAGGACATAAATATTACTAACGGGATCAGAGGACGTGGGTAGGGTGGCTAGTAAAATGTTGGCAGGCCCGAAGAGGTCAGTATGGAATGGAATAGGAACGGGGGAATCGGGAGTTCTCGAATTGGTGGGTGAGGTATGACCAGTTAGAGATGTGCTGGGACGTACCGTGATTGGTACGGAGACAGCGCTTGGGTGGCGGTGCAGGCATTGGGGCTCCGTGGCAAAGAGTTGCAGGCTGGGTCGAGTAATCGTTTGTAACAGTGTTATCAACAGCATCAGAGGATGGTATTGTATGTGGCAGGTGAACAGGAGTAGCGGGATTTAGGTCATGCAAGATGGATGGGCAGGTGCAGTGTTTGAGAAAGAGGAAATGAGCGGGTATGACAGGGACACTAAAAAGGTAGGAGGATCTGTCTTGTAGTGCCTTCAGCACCGAATCATGGGAGGGGGCGGAGGGTACGGGTAGTCAAACTAGGCTGATTGGAGGAGATGATATAAGAGGCTTATAGTAAGAGATGCAAGATAATGGGAGAGGACAGGGTGCAGCGAGGAAGCTAGTGGTGTAGTCAAACTCTCTGAGAGGAGTGGGATCCGTTGGGGGTGAACAGGAATCCTCTGCTTTGGCTGTAGTGGAGGGGGCTTTGGAATGGGAAGATGAGAAACAGTTAAAGGTCATAGAGGCGGAGCTGCACGTGGCTTCGGAAGAGGCGGGGGCTGTGCTGGAGTAGGTAGTTGCCGAAAAGGGATCCCAGGCAAACAATACGCGGGTGGCCAGGGGGCGGAACTTGAGAGGGGTTAAGATTAGGTAATGGTAGTTGTGGTTTAGAGATCCTGCCAAGGAACTGGGTTGCACGGTTTGAGGGGCTGCAGATGTGCTTATGTGGAATTCGGGGTATAGTCCGCTTTGTAGACGAAGGGCGAAGAGCAGGAACTCGGGGAGTTATTGTGGGAGAAGGCGTTACAACACGAGGCTTTGACAGCAGGTGTTTGAGCCCGAGGAAGCGCTTTGGTGGGGAAACACGAAGTGTCTTTAGGTCATAAGGTCTGGAGGAATAACCTGTGCTGTCATCCTCGACTGCAGCCTCATGTTTGGGCTGATGAAATACCGTGTCCGTTAAATCAACAGTCAATCTTTTCGGCGGGATGGAGGTCACAGATGATATAGACGGGTGCCCAAAAGTAGAAGTGGAGGGCTCATGGCCATGAGCCTAAGGTTCAGGGCCTGGAGCCAACAGGCAGGTTTGTGCGACGCGATGGCACGAGTCAGCGCCATAATATGGTGAGCTTAAAGGATCATTAACGGAGTGTTGGGAATTTGGGAGTAACACGTCAACTCCAGCATCATTGGGGGGGGGTTGGAGGCCAGGCTGGCCTGTCACCAGGTTTGGTGTGATCGCGCGCGGCTGGGGACTGGACAGAAATAGATGCGGAAAAAATTAGATGCCAGGTCGACTGGCAGACTCAGTACACCATTATTTGAATCGGAGGGCCCTCGGCTGTTACTCGTACGTTCGTCAACGGCAATCCGGCTTGCGTAGTTGCCGTTGGTTGCGTGTGAAGTCTGCGATTGAGTGAAGCCAGGAGAATTGATCGCCGCAGATGGGTGAAGGGAAGAGGGATCCAATTGACGGCTTTCAGTGGTCGATTTTGGGGATCCGGGTGGTGAACTTTTAGTAAGCTGTCTTTGGAGTTGAGTGCAAGCAGCTTCGAGCTCTACCGTTTGGAGTTTTGGGTAGAGAAGAGGGAGACCTGGGGTGCCAGTAGGCGTGCGGCATCGTTTTCGTCCTTGAATCGGATCAATATTGAGTAACGTAAGGACGTTTTTGACTTTCGGAGTCGTCGAACTGTGCAGACAGTGTCAGGCACGTTACATGCCGTCAAGAGAGCAGTTTTTTGTGAGTTCAAGGGGTACGTGATCAGGAGTGTTGTATATTCAGATCAGCTGGCAGCACCCCAAACGCCGATAAATCTCAGAGGAAAGTGTGCTAATGAGAATCGACGCTTTTTCAAGAATTGACGGATCACCTTCTGCCTCAGGAGTCAGGAGGCAAGCAATTGGCCGTATGCTTCGGAATGTAACTAGTTCGCTTTCAATCCTGTGCACATAGGCTCTGAGATTAGCCAGGTTTGTGTGAATCCGAGATTATTTTAGTTGGGGTGAGGGAGGAGGGCTGTTGCGTGGGACGGGAAGGGAGATATCGGTTAGTACGACCGAACAGCCTGAAGTGACTCGCAGTGCTCTGTCGACCGACTTTGAAGAGTAAAGGGGCTGAATGCTAAGCCTTTTGGTAGCGAGGCACTTCTTTCGACAAAATGAGGGGGTGGGTGATGGGGATTCAGTGTCTAAAAATCGCTCAGAGGAAGCTGGGAGTGGCGTTAGTATCCTGACTTATCAGGTGCACGCAAACCTGAAATGCTAACCAGATACTGGAGACCACAGCTGAGTCCGTTTACATATATGAGCACGAGTGCCTGAATTCAGTGCCTGAGAATTAAGCTCGTAGTTTGTGCGAGGGTCTAATATGGTTAAATATGGGATGGTTGCGGGTTTTGGTGAGGACTGTAGAAGTGTTGTCTCTTGCGAGCTACGGGGCGAGTATCAGGAAGCAAAGCGCCATCGTGAAACTGGTACTGGCAATCTCTGACGTCAAGAAAGCTGAATCAAATAGGGCAGAGTCAAAGAGAGGGTGAGTGCAGCTACTGATGGAGCGCTCTAAATAAGCAAGTAATTGGTGTACAATAATAACTTAGAAACGCTACGGGCAGGCTGAGGTCCAAAAATATTTTTTTCGACACCTGACCTTGAGATCCTGGTCTCGCGGCATGCCTTTCCATCTGATGTGTCGCCACAGGGTCTCCAGTCAGTAGTTGTTCTTTTTGGTACCATATGGAGTGGTGATGACCAAGGGCTACTGGAAGGGCAAATGATTTCAAAGTTGTAGCATATGCCGAAACTCATTCTTAACAATCTTTAGTCTTTCCGGATGAACTTGTCGTGGACATTCGTAAACGGGAGTTCCGCGTGTGTCGATGTGATGAACCACAGAGTGTGTCGGTTCTGCCTGGTAAAAATTTGGCCTTAAGAGCTACGGAAATTGGCGGAGTAAGTCGTGATCACGGGAAGAACCGTGTGTTGATAGCGGTATTGGGCAAATGTTTGGCGTACTTGTTGATTTTCCGCTGACTGATAATTGAGTGGTGGCGTCAAGTAGATGTTGACGTTTTAAGTCTACTAGTAAATTATGCTGAGTGAGAAAATTTGCCCCCAGGATTGGTTGATGTACGTCTGCAAGGATGAAAAACCATCTGAATTCTTTAAGTAGGCCGAGGTTGAGGTCTAGCGCTCGTTGTTTGTATGTTTTAATGCGTGTACCATTAGCAGCCCGCAAGATAAGCGGGGAGGGTGTCAGTCTGGAGTTAGTAGCGGCTACAGGTATCACACTACTATCAGTGCCGGTGTCGACCAGAAAACGGAGACCGGAGTTCCTATCTCAGAGAAGGAGACGAAGAGTGTTGTAATATAGGCCTGGGACACTACTCGCTTCTACTGGCTGCCCTGTTTCGTTTCCCGGTTTAAATTTACCTGTGAATGGTGACACCCAAAATGAACAAGTTGCTGCGCAAATTCGAGCAGGTCGGCCGAATTGGGTATGTACCCTGAAGAACGAGACACGGAAGTAGAACGATGGCGTCTCCGCCGATGTGGGGACGTAAACCGATGGCGTAGGGTGCAATCGAAGACAATAGCCGTTATTCGCTTGGCCAGTTCGTCGATAAGGGCGTGAAGTGACGGAATAGCGCAGACACAGATGCAGCATTGATGCTGGGTTGAGGTAATAGGGTATTTGATGACTGAACCGTAGATGTGTCAGACATGAGTAGAAATGTAGATATCTGTTAGTCCGAACGAAAAAAATGTTGGGGTTTAAGTGAGTGCAAAAAGTCGGGCTCGTCAATTTATTAATGCCCTACTTTAACCCCAAAAACTGGTTATATGGGAGAAATAGATGAGCACTAAGAAAGACCATTTTATTAAGTGATGTGATTACAACATGTATATATAGGAGGGACTTATCGTATTGTAGGTACTAGTTGATAAATCATGTTGCTGGTCCGGATGTAGGTTTCGTGTTTTCTTCGCCGTGGTAGCGGCTACACGTAGTCCCAGGCTACCTGTGAATGGCACGTTGGGCTTGTGTGTCGAGCCTGCCTGTGTTCTGACGCATGCGTGATATGCGTGTGTTTGGCCGTGTTCTGTCATTGTATATGTCGTTGCAATGAGCGGAACGTGGAAACAATAAAGTGAAATCACATGGCGTCCTTTAAAAGTTCACGGAACTGGACTTGACCTGTTGGTGACATGTTGTTCAGCAAGGTCGTATTCGTCACGATGTTGACGCGTGATTGTGAGGCAGACAAAACAGGATGGGGGTAGTAAGCGTGGGTGTGAAATTGATTGAAGGAGTAATTAAGCGGAAGGGTAACTGTTACAGGTACTGGACATGGATTCGTAAAAGTTCATCACTAATTTGAGGTCAGGAGGAAGGGCAATGGGCAGGCGAAGTATGCGGGTGTGACCATACGTGAGTATGTGAAACCCGCATCGGTACGATAAAGCGCTACCTGAGTGACGATTAGCCTGGTGGTCGTCCATGGGGCTGGATATGCAGGAAAGAAATACAAAATATGAGTGATCTGGATTCCGTGCCTTGGATCAGCCACGCGTGCTTTGCAGTTATCTTTTGGGAGAGATGAGAAGCCACCTGATAGTCGGGGAAGTGACTCTGTCGAGCAGAAACTCGGGTTACTGAAAAATGAACGTTCACAAATCCGTCACAGATGGCTAATAAAACAGTTAAATCGTGCTCCTTTAGGAGTTCATTGAGGGGGGTATAAGGGAAACAGGCTATCCTCCGGGGGCCACGATGAACAGTGGTTTACAGAGTGGAGAAAGTGACGGCTACCTGATACTACTTGAAGCTCAAAAGGCAACGCACAACTAACTTAGCCGGTTTAGTGAGTCCAAAGAAGTCGGTGGTGTAAGGTTTGCAAAGACGAGAGATTGGAGAATATATGAGGAGCGTGAATGTCCTATACTTGTGGAAGAGGATGTCGTCTCGATGCACCGGGTCATTAGCCTAGGGGAAGAGCCATTTTCCTTTAGTTAGAAGTGTGCCGTAGACATAGCACCATTTACCCTGGCCTATCTTAGTGCGTTTCCAAATGGGACTGTCTTTTCTCACATTGTCTGGTATGGTATTTTACATTCATAAATGAAACATGCGCTAGAAAAGGGACGGGCCCAAACTTGCTATAATGGCATACGTCAATAACCTTTTTTACTTTGTTTTCCGTACATAAACACCAGCCAAGAACATGCGAGCTGAGAGCTCCACCCATGCTACTCTAGGATTGGCTGGTATAAGTGCCATTGAATGCGTACGACCAGATTAACCCAAACACCTCATGGATTTACTGTTTACATAAATGCTACCAAATCTGCAAGGTTGCGAGCCAACTGGCATCACACCCTCGGTTTGTGCCTCGGTAAACTTCAGATATTTTGTCCCGCTAAGCAAAACTCAAACCACCACAAGCATATCTTGCAGACATACAAAATGCAGCTAATATTTTAACATTGGCAGTGAAACAAGAAAAAACGGAATCAGAAGCCTCACTGAAAACGATACCGCCACAAGAGTCCAACACAACTTGACGGGCCACTATGCACCAAGTTTTCGCATCCGTGTGTAGGGGTATGAGGAGTTAGGAATCTATTCATATAGTATTGGCATATGTGGAGGAACGTGAGCGGATGTACTGGGAGTCGGACGGCGAGACAGATTTTTTCAGTGTCTTAGTGATTAGAAGGGAAGTTTTTGATGTGGTTTTGCACGTAGAAACAGGTCCAGAGAAACACGACCATGAGCCACGAAGTTTAACTATCTTAGCTTGTCCGAAAAATCACTGAAATTGTGGGGAGGAGGGCAAGGAACACGATAAACTCAAAGATGCTTCATGGCCGTCTTGTGAAGTATCAAGTATGGTGGTGGTAACATTGTGAGTGAAGACGTTACCTACAAACTGCAAGATTTACAATAATATATTCTGCTATGCGGTTGCGCCGAGGACAATTTCAGGCGTGATGGGAGTAACTTGAAGGAGTAAATAGTGCAGGTTATTAAGAACAGGAGTGTACACTAATAGATTAGTAGGGTTCTGGAATTTCCTAAAGAAAATTGGTAGCCCAGAAGGAGGCTAGCCTCTGCTATGAAAGCTTTTGGTGCAATAAACATTGTAGGGTGAGATCCGGCTTAAAGCATCTGAGCCACAACAGTCCAGGGCATGAGATCCTAAGGCGAGAAAGGTAGGAAAGAGCGTAGTATTCCAGGAGTACTTTTTGGTTGATGGGTGCTGCATTTTTCGATTGCTAGTCTGAAACCCTGTTTGTAGGGGCAACAAACAGCCTAGCAAGTTCTACGATTAGTTGGGCCCATTGCTTAGACTTTTCGACCTCTGACTCACTACGGTAGAGGGAGCGCAGCAGTAGGAAGCATCTTCTGTAAATCCAGGAGACCCGAGACTGTATTTGGGAAAAAACAATGGTAAATGAGCATTTGAGGACAAGGTCCGTGGTGTCGTCCTGCCATTAGGTTTAAAAGTATCTGCAGGGATGGAGCAGTAGCAGCAGGTTAATTGGGATTTGCGGAGAAGATACTCGGGTCAGGGGCAATTGACCAGCCAATCAGAGTATAATTCGTGTTGGACCTGATAAACTAGAGGGGTTCTGGTAGAACGAGCGGGTATCCGAGAAACTTCCACACATTCTTGGTATAGCACTGAAACTCTGGCTCTTTGGATGACTTTATTCGTAGCCTGATTTCAACTGGTAGAGAGTTACACTTATACAAACCGAATGGGATATGCATTTTAGTTAAAAAGGCGAGGCCTGGTCAGGTAGGATTTGGTGATAACACAAATAATGAATTCTTTGAAACGTTACTTGGAAACAGTGTGCTTAGTATACTTCTGCTTCGCTGTTGCACATACCCACGGAGTCGTGAATTAGGTGGTGCACGACAGTGGCCACATGTACATGGTGTTTCCCTGCCAGCATTCCGAAAGATAACGAACGCTTTTTTTGTTGCAGACTAAACTGGTTGAATAACAACTTGGGAGGACAGTCCGGGAAATGTCAGCCACAGGTTCAAGCAGATCATAAGCCAGCACATGTTGTTTTGTGACGAGGTGCCTGACAGTTATACCTGGCTTCACGGGCAAAAATTCCATACCACCCGGGACTCTGCTGTACTTCATGATAAGATGAATGAGTACAGCATGTGATTCAGTAGTGTAGAGCTGAGCAGGTAACTTGTTGGGTGTCTTTACAGCTTTGGTTCCAAGTATTATAGAACCAGTCATTGAGAACAGAGGAAAAGATCATCGGCTCAGACTCAACATCAGAAACAAGCTGGTCACACCGACGAAGTATTGGCCAAAACCGGCCTGTAGTGCTAGTAATGGACAAACAATATTCGTGCATCTGAGCTGTAGAGCATATAAGCTGTAAACCCACTATAAAGCCAGTTATAATACCAGAGGCTCAAACTGGTCTCTGAAGTGATCGGAGAGAATAGATTTTCCGCATCACCTGCTATAAACTGAAAAGTAATTGTGTGTTACCATGGTTTATTAAGTTTAAAAACAACCTGCAGTTGACCCGTCTTGTTATATTGATGGAATTTGATGCTCTTAATCCTGCTTGTATTGCACGAATATGGTTTCCCAAAGAAAGTAAAACTTCCGAATGTGGGCTGTTACGTTCGGATGACAAATGTTTGCATTTCCATTCTAATACACAGATTGATTTAAGCTCCCGCTGATTACAACGATGGCAGAATCTGGTTGCATTCAAAGGCACTGAGCACTTTTCACTCTTCGTGTCTCGCTCAGACGTAACCGCATCTTGAAGCTGATTCCGGCAACCTCGAGAAGACCAAAATGGTGGCACCACTAAGAAGAAGGGACTATCTTTGAGGAGACGGATCGGGTTGGGTTGTATGCAGTTGTAGGGCAGAGGGATTGGAGAACGACCGGTGGGTTAGTCCGAATTTTGTAGAAATTTGGGTTTTGTTCAGAATGTCGTAATGGCATCGTTTATAAAATAGTCGGTTTAGCACGGTTGAGTGGAACTAAAACCAAGACGTCTGTGTATATTCGTATTGGAACTACGTGAAACATGCTTTAAAGGAAAGCGTACGCGTGATCCCGGGCGTCTACTTACCTTAAGGGACGGTTGGTTGGGACTACACGTAGTTCGCATTTGGTGGGCTGTAGGAACGGACGGATAAGTAGAAGCTGTATTGAGAACTTATTCTATGAACAAACGGGTTGATAAATAGAACGTAAAACCAATAATAGCGCAATTGTTGGGAGCAGAAAAAGGGTTAGTGGGGCAGCAGAGCTTCCTGGAAACGATAT
The DNA here is from genome assembly GCA_004794785.1 of Opisthorchis felineus. NCBI lineage: Eukaryota > Metazoa > Platyhelminthes > Trematoda > Opisthorchiida > Opisthorchiidae > Opisthorchis > Opisthorchis felineus. The sequence continues at coordinate 265,632 of SJOL01008148.1, read as the reverse complement.
CCGGTAAAAACCAAATGATTCACAAATGAATTGTAAACGTACATCAGACGTTGTAGATAGGCCGTTTACAGAGATAACGGCGCACAAGACAGTAATTTGGGTCAAATATTAGGAGAAACTGTCTGCATAACTGGTACTGGGTGAAGTGTGACAAATTAAATAAATATGAAGACTTTAGCTGACTGCGGGACGGCGCAGAACGTGCCACTAGTAAAATTGAAATGCAAGCTTATGCTCGTTTGGAACAAAATCGCAGCAAGCGCTATCCGGTAATATATAATATAAAGGTAACAAGAAAAGTAGGACTGCAAGGGAAGTCGAGTTGGCTCACTAGGTAGCGCACTCGCTTGCCATCAGCGGGGTCCAGAGTTTGATCTTAGGAGGCGCCTTTCGCTGTCAGAGCAGGCACTCGAAAATAGGAAGAGTTGACACAAATTGCAAGCGAAGGGGGGCAGGCGACGAAATTTGGACGCTAGTAACCTTAAGCAAGAATAGTTGACGGAGAAGCAAAATCACATTCTAATAAGAAGGCGTAAATCATGCTACTTATGAGTACTCCGAACAAATAGGAAAAATAACCCCAGATAGCTATTTATTCGCAGGAGAAATCAACAGTTTTCGCATTGCAAAAAGGCTCGTGAGCTTAGCATTACTGTAGACCCCTGGCCAAGCGATGTTGTCCAGCAAGTTCGGGTGCGATATCAGGAGACATAGAATTCAGTCATCCAATGGCTAGCCAGGTAACGATTAGTCAGCAACTGACCAAGTGAACTAGTTGACACAGTCCAGAATCGATTTGTAAAAGTGTAAGTTTAACGTATGGACGCTTGCTTCTGACTGCTCTACAAAAAGTTGGGCGTCCCTAAAGCAGAATTGTCCACTGTGTCTTGATGCCGTCCGCTTCGCATGCATGGTCAGTTATTGTATTGGTAGGTGAGATGGCGCTGACTGGTGCTTCAATGTTGACGAGTATTAGAATTCTGGGTGAAATTGGTGAAATATGCGCTAGGTGACAGTACCATTGGAGCGAATATTTGTCATTTGTCGACTCGATGTATTAGCGGAGCACGAGAAGGAACTAGCGGCAACTATCTGCCAAGCTGATGGTGGTGGCAAATGTGTTCACAGGAAATACGCAAAGACGAAGTGGGTGTTTTGATGAGTCATGTACTCAAAATGGCGCCAAAGGACGTGATATCAAACTTTTACCTTGAACGCGGTCAATACATTTAAGCCCACGGTGCATTTACTACCGTGGATGTGGCCGGGCAAAATCTCAGATATAAGAGTTGTCCCGAACAAGGCAACGGGAGAAGTTTGCGCCCTAAGGGGCGCCGAAGCATCTTTTGGGCCCTGCTTATTCGCTGTAAAACGGAAGCTACACATCTCTAGGGCAGGGCTTGAAGGATACGATTAAAATGCTCCAGCTACCAAAGCGGTATTAGGAAACCCAGTTGGCGGAATAAACAGTACGATCCTTTTTTCGTTTTCCTAAAGGACAACAAAGATATGCTGTCGGTTTTGATCTCATTCGTAGTAAACCTTTTAATCAAGTGCTTCGCTACAGGTACGTTGCTCGATATGTTGGTTAAATGGCCTACTGATTGGTTGAATGGAAAGCAATCCGAGCTCTGTTCAGCAACCATATTTGGTTAGGTTGGAGGAAATAATTGTCCGACGCATGCAATTTTTGGAGCAGTATGACGTTTACAACAGTCAACCTTCGCTGTCACTTAACCTAACGAAGTGTGAAGTTTGGAAACAAAATCGGGAAGGAAATTTGCGACCTGGGCTGCCAGCATTATAAGCGTAAGTATTCAGGCTGACTACGGGACTGCGACAAACGGTGGGGAGGGGCGTAGTGACCACTGGTCCGTTCTCACATTGTGTTAGTCCACTTACCACATAGGTACAAACGTGCGATCAGGAACGACAAACTGTCTGCGAAGTTTTAGTGGATAGTCATTACGCTGAATCTGACGGGCACTGTAGAAAACAAAACGATGGATGAAAACGACGGAGAGCCGGCCCGTTCCAAGGGCTAACGGAGCATGAAAAATAGCTGAGAAATTATAAGCGGATACAAACCTAGGGTGCTGGCAGAATACGGAGTGCATCCAGTAGGCCTGCCGCCTTCTGCGAGACAGCACACTTCAACGTATATAAGATGCACTTTCACCTCCCAAGGTGTGCATGAGCTACGCTGCAATCAGACACGGATCAACAGAAGACGACTTGTCGGCCTAGGTGCTTGTTGGTTATGGCCGTCCTGATCTCGTATTTTGCAATTAAGTGGCTAGCAAACTAAAGCTACTACTCTTACCGTCTAAGATTGATCCATTATCAGAGCACATTTCCCTGCAGGGATTTATTTTGAGTAAAGACGGACGTGGAGTGCAGGGCACGGAATTACATGCAAATGGAACCGAATAATTCGGGAAGCAACTGCTTGAACGTCCGTCGTGCAAACTACTGGTAAAAGCTGCATCGGATAGGATGAGGAATTAAAGACAGTGGATAGGAAATAACGGGAAGTCTAATTTATAGATCTAGTCCATGAGCGTTTGGTTTCCGATAACTTGTAACCTTCAATCAGCTTAAATAAATGTTTCTTCGGTTTCCTTGTTCCTGTTCTGTTATCCTCCGGCTTAGTCTAATTCCGAGGGCCCTAGTGTTTTGGCTGATGTCACCCAGCGATTGGAGAGCAAACCTATTGTTTCTATTGTTGTCGACTCAAAAACGAGATAATTTTCGCTGAGCTTGTCCAAGAAGTTGACTCTAAGTTGGTTGCCAGCCAACACCCCGTCGACTACGACACACGCCTGGAGATAACAGAATATCGTCTTTGCTGAATGATGAGATACCTACAGCCACCCCTTTTGTTCACGGCCCGGCCGTGAAGTTTACTTCGATTATTTCATTAAACAATTATGGTGACACTATATGAAGCCTTCTAAGGTTACCACGCGAAATTTTACTAGACAACATTTTATCCCGTTTCGGATAGCTCGAGCGTGAACTAGCATTCGTTCCACAGATTTCCGCACTACAATCTAAGGTTCTACTCAGAGCACTTAAGATGCTGTTTTTATGAGTCGTTGGGGCGGCAAAAATAAAGAAAGGCATTACACCCTCTAACTTACATTTTCGATGAACCGATGCCGCTGGACGACAAGTACACATTGAATCGGGGGGAGCTTTTCAAACGCCCAGGTCTAGTGTGATGGGACTTAGGTTCGTGAAAAGAACACCCATTATGGGTTAACGCCCCAAGCACCGCGACCATCTGAACTCTCAAAAGAAATAAAGTATGGCCACTCGCACTCTAACAGGTAAGCGTACCACATTCCGCTTCTAATAAACTGAGATTTATAAACTCCCGTTTGGTACTTAAATCTAGGGTCAGCGGCGAACTTGAGTTTGAAGATCAGGTACCCTTATCATATTTTCACATGCCCCCAATCCGTTTAGTGGCAGAGCATTCATTAGGTTATGATTCAAATCACATCTCTAACAGTTCACATCTTTTACATGTTACTGTATCTCACAACACCAGTGTTCTTTCAAATCTAACCTCAGAATTATATTCTCAGAAAGCCATCCGAAGATAAGAACACACTAACTGGATGTAGTTCATAGTTTTTAGCCTCCAACCCTCAACCGTGAGAGTTAGTAGTTGTTCATTTTGTCCTTGCCACTAAAACCTGATCTCATCCTGCTGACCGGTCTACATGTGTTTAGTCTAGAGACTTGTACTGCCCAGTATTTTCCTGGGAATTCAGGCCATCATGTCAAGGGAGGGTAACATGGTACAGAAATTTACCGAAGTCTCTTCAGTTTATGGCTTTTCTTTTTGGCTTCCCGTCCACCCCTTCAAACTTTCCTTTATCCAACGGCCTATGATCGGCTAAAAAGCCCCTAATGCCAACCTTCCTTCCACGGTCTCGCCCAAAAACTTCTCACTCATCTTACCGGGTGGCCACAAACACCCTCATCCCAATGCTGGTCATCTTGACGCTACCTCTTCTGGTTTTCACGGATCGAATATTTGCTTGTACACAAGGGTAAAGTCCTGTAAACTCCTCGTAGATAAACACTCCCTCCTCGTCTTTCCCTGGAAAAACCGAGGCCAGTATCCAAAAAAATTTAATGAAGGGCTTGAGGAACAGTAATGCATCGGTCGTGAAGAAAATACCTCCATTCGTCAGCAGAATCTAACAGTCGAATCTAATCAGGTTCCTTCGGGCCTCCTTATTGCCCTTCTTGTTTCCAATACGGAGGGATTTCTAATGAGTATTTCTCAGCTGTTCCATTCCAACGTAGCCCATACCCCATTTCTATAATCTAATGCTGGTATCTTCTTAGAACGCCGTACGCTTTCTCTAACCGATGCTCCAAGCATCGCCATGAGAATTTGTCTAGGTTTGTGAGCTCTTAGCTGGGGTCTACAGCCGTCCTACCTAATTCAACCTTAACATCCGCATTTCAGCTAGGACGCCTAACTCAAAAACGCTGGTGGAAAAACGAAGTCAACCCCATTTGGAAAGTTGTATCATAGATGAGCCAAGTCTCACTTTTGTGATGCAGGCCTTCGGAATTGGCTTTGTGTTTTGCACGTGCAAATTTGTGGAAGGATTCTCTTGCTGTTTAACCTTTTAACAGAGTAAACACCGGTCATTTTGTTGAAGTTCTCACATCATCATAAAATGTGCGTGAAAACCTCTGCCAGTTTGTGCTCCATTTTTGCAGTGCACCCACGTTCAATCATGAGCTAGATCGCCACAGGCTGCTCCACCCTACAGCTATTGGTGGACTACAACAAATGTGAACGAAACGGATGTCCATCGAATGTAAGACGTGGAATGAAATGCTACGCCTGCCACGCCTGGTGGTATTTTAGGTGTGCGGGTTTGTAGGACGACCGGACGAGCCAATTATCTAACACTTCCGACCCGTTCATCTGCGCCAGCTGCCTCTACCATAGGAAGGCTATGCATTCCACAAACAACAAGACAGCTGTCAAAAACAAAACCGAATCTTCACTACTGCCAGGGAAAGGCCAGTGCGAATGTTCCGTTTTAATCGGGATACTCAAGAAAAAATTGGTACTTATTTTCAAAGCTTTGGAAGACAAACGCAAAGAAGAAAGCGGCCTGGACGAAGGTGGATAACAAACTTTTCTCTCTGAAAAAGCACCTACCGCCATCCGTTCCGGGTTCGTTGGCTGCAAAGATTATCCGGATCTCCGATGCTGCAATCAAGACCGCCACGGCGTCTTTAGCGTACACGCGCATGAAGGAGAGTAAACCAATCATCTGGGGGGTCGTTCTTTAGAGTAACAACGCCAAAAAGAGTGGCACAGTCACTCCTTGGTGGTGTCGTCACAAAGCCTGAATACGGATCGCTCTACGCAGAGTGGTTATGCGGAAAGGGGAGCAAGCGAACGTCTGGTCTTCCACTCACTCTTTCCCTCCCAGCTGCTGTACAGATAAACTTGGAGCGGGTTGTCAGCAATCAAAAGGCCTACCCAAAGATGAAGCATATATCAGAGGATCGGTCTCTAGAGGCGCAAAAAAAGCTTCCGCTTAGCGAAAGTTTAGGCAACCCGAAACTTATGGCAAACCCGCTGGCAGTTGTGCCTCCTTGTGCTCTTGAAAGCACGCCAAATAAGCCGGCCGCGTCCCCGGATTCCAGTTTCTACTCAACCGACGTATACCCCTCAACTACCAACGGCAGCAATGCTCGTGAAGGACAGGCACCGCGGGGACGCAGCGTCCAGCGTATGCAGAATTAACATCGCTTATTTCCTTGGCGGACGATAAAGACGCAGCGGTGAACTCAACACTCAATTCACAAGTTTTAAGCTGGATTGGGTCAGCTTTGCGGAGACAAGCAACAAAGTCTACCGACACATCAGCCAGAAGCATCGACGTCGACGTCGGGGACTTCGGCAAGAACCCCACAACGACTAAAATGCGAAACCGGTAGCCTCCAGCTTTAGTCCGTCAAAAGCAGCCAGTCCGATTGTGTACACAGTCACCACCCATGGCCTCAATAACCAAAGCCACAAACCCGGCAACAACGCGTCGGAAATTCCCACAAAAATTCAGTTGGCCACGCTGATTGCGCGTGCTTGGGAGTCCATCAAAAAACAAAAGGAAATCTGATGCGGTCAGATAGGCCACTTTTACTTTGCCTAGTCGAAAAGCGGCTGGCTAGATTAAGGTAAAGTTCTCTGTGAAAACGAGCCTCTTGGGAGTTCCACCAAATGAAGACTATTTGGTGGTGCCATCCAGCGCACAAACGACCCTACGTGGCCTTAAATAGACACCTTATCGGTCAAATCGCCCCGAAAAGACCAAAAACAAACGCATGCATGTTCACCGCAAATCCTTGAATGACACGAGATACGAGTAGCAGCCATGAAAATTTTCAACCAACCAACCAACCTTTTTCCTAAAGGAAAAAGGCCCCCGCATACCTGACTCTCAGGGGGCGAAATACCCATGCAAACGAACAGCGGTTCTCGGATACATCAGGGCAGGAAGCAGACAAGTACGCCGCGGCTGCCCGTTCGGAGCCTTGGGCTCAGCAGTGACCTACAGCTACTAAATCTACTAACCAATCTGGTAGCTTATGTCTCAGTCCTTCTACTTCGGACCCAGAAGAGATAGTGTTGAAATGCATGTCCAAAATCTGCCTCAGTCTTTTCGGCAAGCTTGCTTTGAACTGCTGTCCATAATCGCATGTACACAAACCTCGCTCCCATCAGGTGTTTCTAACTCGGAGATCCCGAAAAAAGGCCACTCCATTTTCTGGGCTGATTCGAAACGCGGGATAGCAGGTGGGTTTGCTTAACAACTACATGCGACCCTGCCGACCACGATTGTCCTCTACTACACCACTCCTGCACATTTTGATGCACTGTAGGTTCAAACCCCGCAGCGTGGGACCGATTATCTTCCTCGCGCGTGGTCTGCCGTTGCTCCTCAGACCTACCGGATGGTGACCAGTTCCTCAAAAACACGTGAGCAACTGTCCTCCAGGTACCACTTCACACGCTTTAACGCTCTCAAGGTCCAATGGATGGAGCGTCAGCGCATCAAATCCGGTGGACATTTTGCTCCACTGGAACGTTGTGACCACTGCGTGCCGACATTTGATTCCATCTGCTACTGGGCCAGAAGTCCCGAACCTCAAACATGGATTCCGAACATCCGCCGTGCGGACTTCTCAGAAAACTTGGCTTCCTTGGCCCACTTAAACCAGAACCAGCTTCAGTGGAGGAGTTATACAGGAGGTAGCACCAAAATATACGCCAATTGCTTTCTCCCTGAAGGAGAGAAGCCGGTACCCCGTGAGTGACCTAAAATTATATATGACGTCTAAAGAGAGCCCTATGCAGGCCCGTATTCTGCCTCAGCGACCTCATCACATCCAATCTTGTCAAGGCGTAACTACGAGCAGCATCTAACTAGCTTGGTCTTCATGGAGGGGGACATTCGTCAACTTCAGTGCGTTGGGCGCGGACCAGGAACATCCAAAAATTAGGTGGGAAACGTCGTTCGTACCGGAAAAGAATTTATAAGGATAATGATAACGTTTGTTCCCATCTGGTGGGTGGCATACCGTCAGGCATGATCATAATGTTACAGTCAGAATAAAAGCGTGACTGAGGGGGTTGTGGGTACAGGGGATTGCGTGGAAAAGGGGCAGCGTCACAGGCAGTGGGCATTAACGATTTAACAAAAATAAAGATAAAAATTCTAGGTTTGCTACCCAACTTATAGAGGGCATGCTGATTGAGGCATAATCGGGTCGTTACAACCTGAACGCGGCAGGTAACAACACAACGGGTATGCTTATTACGCGGAAATTCATCACAGTTGTGGGAACCGAAAAAAGGGGACAATGGGCATGAGGTACGACAAGTTCAAAATGAAGCCTGCTGACCTGAACCAAAACTGAAAACCGTTGCTGGCCATGAGTGACCTTGGGCGGTCAAGTAAATGGCTAGGGTCACAAAATGCAAAATGGAGATGTAGATTGAAGAATTAGATCTGGAGGCAAATGGCAAGTTTTGTCTCAAAAATATGGTTTAAATAGAAATTGAGTAGGCTCACTGGTGACACTGTTGTAGGGAGGTCAGGTATAAAGGGTAGTTTTGATGGGGAGATAGTGCCAGTGCATAGGGCCAATCGAAAGCCGTAAACGAAATTGAACTTGTATAACAGGCAGACCGAAATTGCGGCAGGAAACTTGGTTGGTTGAATCCGAACGATATTTTCAGCGGTTTGGAACGAGGCGGTTGGGTCCAGGTAAAAAATTTGTTTGTGATTGCGGTTACAGGCTCGAGAGGGCGGGAGGTTGCGGTCGAGATTCTGAAGAAAGTAGTTGCGGGAATGCCATCAGACCGGGTATGGCAGTGCCATGCCATCATTGCACTGACATACTTCGGTTTCTGGACAGCCCCGTGACTGTCGTCAAAATTGCCGCGATCGGACAGGGGATACGCATTTCCGTGGCAGCTTGATCTGGGTTAGGCGAGGAGATGGACGCAGATGGAGTCAAGCCAATTTAGAGTCATCGGTAATTTTGGTTCAGTTGGAGGACCATGTAAGTGTAGACCGCTGACAAGCCAGGTGTTTGCGCAACTACAGCTGAAGTTTGAAGCTTGGGAAGAGGGGGAATGAGGAGGGAATAGGATGAGAGCAGTAGCGTCTGGTGAACGCAAGGAGGCATCAGGTTGAAAAGTGTCCAATGGAAAAAATCTAAAAGCGGATGACAGCAAGCCAAATGAACCCATGAGAGGGTGGCTTTTGTTGGCTGACCTAGAAACCAAGTACTAGCTGGGCCAGAGTAGGTGCCTAGTTTAGGGAGGGTAAGGACCTAGCCGCCGAGGCAGGGAGGCAAGCCGTTTGGTCGGTTGGAACAGGCTATTACATGGCAGTAGTTTTTAGCTCAGCAAAAACAAAAAATCCAATCACAGGGTCTCCGTTGTGCAAGAGGGACGTTAATGTAAACAGGGACAGCAGAAAAATAATAAGCGGTTAGGCAACAGCTTCCGGGATAGTGGGTTAGAACCGTAATTTAACTGGTTACGTTAATGTTAACGTAACGTTATCTCAACAGAAAGGTGAGAGTATGGGTCACCTGTCACCGAGTCGCTGCTGTCAGCTCCAAGAAATGAATGACGCATGGCCAAAAACAGCCATTAGGCGCCAGTTGTGACGGCCGGTAATCAGAAAATAATGAAGGATCTACGTTTTATGTGTACATGATTGCTTCAGAGAATAAAAGGGAAGGACGTGTGTGTTATGTGTGGATGATAAAGTGGACTTGGCCCAACTAAGACGATGGTGGCCACTCCTTGCACGTCGATGTCAGCCGTGAGCCTCGCACAGTGCCTTCAGTCTACCCCGTGCATGTACTTTTTTAAAACAAAACGAAAGGACTGCTGTCATTCGCTTGTATCGGTGTTGCCAGACAAGTAACAACTGGGACAAGTCCAATCCAGCTACAGGCAGACAACAACGGTGCTCTTTTATGATCTTCCCGAGTTAAAGGCCAGGCTCAGAACCACCGGCGATGGGCGATGCACCCGTGCTGCTGGAGGGGCGGCGAGTGTATGAACGCACCATGGTGCAAAGTAACAGGACGACCCTCCCTGTAGGGCGTACCCGTCCACCACACGAGGTTTTCATCCCTCGTGCATGCTACCAGATCTGCAGGATGACAAGCCACCAAGCAGTCATAATTGCGGTTTGTGCAATAATAAATAACTCCAGCTACCAGATATTTTATCCGGTCGTAGGGAAAGCCAGGCCATTAAAACAGCGCAGTTATTTCGAACAAGCAAACAGTGACTGGAAGAGGCAAGTCTCGGACACCAATGAAAGGGCAATTATTTTTTGGGCCATGGGCGTAGAATGGAGATGTTCAGGGCCTGTGTACTACGGCTAAACGATGACTAAGCACTGGTGTGAACCGCCATGTCAAGTAGAGGCGCGCCGCAGTGTTATGAGTGTGTGAATGAGTAGGCTGTGTAACCAAACAAGTATTTATTTCACTGCGCTTCTTCAGACCCACTATTTTATGTGCGTGCATTGCACGTGGTCGGAGGATGCGGAATGGTTGTGAACAGTGAGGAAAAAAGGCTTCGGTTTTGCTAAGGTTAGTTAAATCTAGTCAAAGCAAATCTATTCAAAGCCAAAGTCTACCTGGTGCTGCGTCATTCGCTCTAGGAGGGAAACCTTCCCTCTGCTTGGAAGGGAGCGATCTACCAAACCGGTGATTGGCTATCTCGCGGAAATTACAAGCCTATTAGCCTTACTAGCGTGCCGTGCAAGGTGATGCAACGCATTTGGAAGCGGGACATCTTTAATCACCTCGCTCCCAAACGCTTGACATCGGCACTAGAACACGGATTCCTCCCGAAGCTTTCTTGCGTGACGAACATGCTCGTATTTATGGACGGCTTAACCCAAACTAAGTACGAAGGACTCATATTTTTCCGACTTCTCAGAGGCATTCGATGAGTCCCACAGGTTCCGCTGCTCCAAAAACTGGAGTCTTGCGGAATTCCAGGGAATATCCTCCACTGGATTAGGACTGTGACATCAGACAGAACATTCCGAGTGAAAGTAGGCTCAACCTACTCTCCTGTGGCGCCGGTCTCCACTAGAGATCATCAAGGCTGCGTTTTCGGACCACTGCATTTTCTGGTCTACTTCAGCGACCTTTCAGGCGATCTTTCAAGCCCATGCCTACTTTCTGCGGACGACTTGAAATCCTGCAGTTCAAATGCCAGTGCCCTCCAAAGTGATGTAGCCGCTCCAAAGCAGTGGTCGTTGGACTGGCACCTTCTCCTAAATGATGAAAAGTCTATCCATATGTCATTCGGAGTAGACTCAGCGAATGCCGCTGTCGTACTTGGTGGGAATGGACCAGGAAACATTACGAGGACAGATATATCGCCCTCTTGAAACATATTCTTCCCACTGCAACATGAGAAATCGGCTCAGAAGGCATTCGCCGTTCTACGGATTATTAAGCGCACCTTCCATCGTATTACTCCCATGGGCTTCTAAATACTTTATGCAGCCTCCGTCAGACCACTTCCTGAATATGCCAATTAGGTCTTCTACTCAGGACTCAAAGAGGACATAACCCTCATTGAGCGTATCCAACGAGCTGCTACGAATATGATGGCCGGCCTCAAATCCATGAACTATGAAATGCGCCTCGCCGTGCCTAACCTATTTCCGCTGGAGTATCGTCGCCTCCGAGGAGACCCAATGTTCACTTTTGCCGACGGGGAACCAGGTTTGGCCAACAGGTCTTTTTACCGTTAAACCGACTACCAGGCGGCGGTGATGGGCAAGGAAGACTTCATCCAGGATCCATCAAGACAGCGCCTTCTGTCGCAATCCGGAGAAGCATATGCGGTTATTGTGAATTCCCCCAACTGCAGCACAAGCACGCGTTCGGACTACCGAGGTTTTGCCAGAACTAAAGGCATATCATCTACCAAAATAAAACCCAACTTTGCGTCATTTACTCGACAGGGATTGTAGACACTTCAGGCGGTGGTTGTATATGTCCTGAGTGGTAAGGATCTAGCCGAATCCACCAGCCACAAACTGTCACACTTCACAAGACGGCATTCCATACTTCAGCAGGTGCCCAACTCCTCTTCGGTTAGCCGTCGACTTACCGGAAGCCGAATGTAGAAAAACCTGAAAACCTTATGGTTGTGTTCAAGATAATAATAGGTGTCCGGGAGATGGTTCCCCTGCCTCCTTCGACAAAAACGCACTGGACAGCGGGTGATCCGTTTGCTATTTACTAATAGTAGATACTCTCAGCTTACCGGCATCTTCGGATTTCTCGATTTTCGGTTTGCCTTGCAGGCCGCCTGATGCGTTTGTAACACACCCACGCGTATCGCAAAAAAGGGTTGGTGCTTCGACTACTGACTTCACGAGCAGATACCACATAGTTATCCGTCATGTATTCCAATAACGCCCTCTGAGTCGCCGGGTGGGATGTAAAGCGCACAACCCCTAAATTCTCAACCAACGTACCTGAAGCCATAGACAGCAAGTTCAAAATAGAATGCGCGCCAATAATTGAGACAGGAGATTAATTAAAACAAACGGCGACAATATGAATGTAGAGTAGGTTTTTTTGCTTGGGTATACATGCAAAAAATACATTTTTATGTGAAATTTTTTATTTTACCCGCAATGGTTTTACAGGAAAGAGCATTTTGCGGCCAGGGAACACCCAACCTGAGCTACTGATATCACTTTTAGTTCATATCGTCCTGCTTTTTGCCACAACGGCGTGCGTGCCTTGTGCCCCTCATTCTTTTACTGCTTAATTTTCCAAACATTATATGCATGTCTCGGTCTTTCCTTTCCCTTCGTTTTGTTGTCTTTCGGAGTGTTCTAACTCTAACCACTCGATTATGTCTTAATCAGTATCTCACCCACGAGTTGGAAAACAAGCACAATATTCTCTGTAATGGTCGATCTAGAGGAGCGTTTGGTCAGCTTTCTACCCCATGATTCCCTATAACGACTGCATATTCCATCCATGCTATACTGGTGCAGCACATTCGTTCACTTAAAAACATCATAAAAGAGAGATTCAGCTGGGTTCCAGGTGAGTCTCTCTTTAATACCAAGTTAATATGCGAATGAGTGTATTTGTCAAAATCTGTCCAATTTCGGTTCGGGTAGAACATAGGGTTGACGGGAACTCGGGCACTGCGCCTACCTGATGAGCCCCAAGAAGGGCGAAACCAGTCGTGGGCTGTCGAAGAGTTTTCAGGAACCTTATGAGTAGTTTATTACTTCCGGACACGACAATCCTCAAACAACTATGGTATGGCGGCGCCAAACATTACGCTTCTTGAAAAAGACTTGCTGACGAGCATGGGAATCCGATACTATGTTCGAATCTCGTACGTATAGAATCTTCCGAAGTTGCATCCTACAAAGCAAACGATACAAGACCGTTGTTGCTTCCTCCTGTGAATTAATGGTGATCAGCGATCATTTCCTTTTCTCTGATTTAACTACTCACTAGTGGCGTGATTTAAGACCGTTTATTGTAACGTCTTTTCGTTCCATTGCTGTTCGTTTCCCCGACTTTCTGTTCCTGCTTAATGGCTGCCTATTCTCTAGTAACTGGTGTTAAGGTTTTAATGCCTGTTCGTCTTGCAGTTATTACCTTTATACCGTATCTGCCAGATAGCCCTTGCTGAGATTTGTTTTAAACGGACCTAAGCGCACAATCCGATTTGGCACGTGACACGAGCTGCTGCATCGCGCCGTCAGCCAGAGAGTTCCTTACATCCCAAAAGTACTGATTGTCTGCTGCGCCCTTATCTCCGCATACGGCCAATTTACACCGAATGATTGCCTGTACGTTTGTACGTCATTTGGTATTTACTTGCTATTGCTTCCGAAAAGCCCTGCTGCCCTACTGACCGTTTTTCTGCTCTTACCGATTGCGCTATTACTGATTGTACGTTTCGCTTTTTTCACGATGTTCAATAACCGGTTCACAGAACCAGTTCTCGACAGTTCACAATAATTATCGTTTATTTTTGAAGAGCATGTTCACAGACATAAAAAGTAAATGCGAGCGATAAATGTGAAATGGTTGCAGGAGAATATGAGGTAAAAGAGAGAAACGTCTCTTTCGAAGTCATGCCACCAACAGTTCCAGTCAGATAAGAGGAATGTAAGAATCATGGTATGGAACCACGCGTGTAAAGACCAACAACCGAAGAAAGGACAAACAATGCTGGATGCTCTTCAAGGCGCGGTAAGAGCTGGCAGAGTCAAGACTCGCACATCAGGCACAAAGTGTCCGTCGTACAGGGTCCGGTGTGAGATTCAGTGGCAAGAACGTGCACTCAACGCCATGTACCACGCATAAAAGTGTCGTAAGTAATCGGAAAGCCCACAATGGCAAGCAAACACAAGTCACTGACTGTGAACTAAGGAAGTCTCAGTCCAATAACAGCCTTGGCAGATTGAGGAAAGCAGATTCCCCGATAAGAGATGATCATCGGTTGGTGGACCAAAAAGTCGACATCACAACCAATTGCACGTAGGGCTGAGATTATAGCGAGGGAATGTTCATCAGCACCATACTTCTGCTTCTTCTCATTCCACACAGTCACGCCGCGCCCGTCCGAAACTATGCTAACGTCTATCACATTTGCTCGGCGCTCCCGAACAGCGATTAGGTCAGGCTTGATGAAGGACGTCGAAGTAGGTGCTGTCAACTCCTCGAAGACGGTGTATCCCAGGTGACGGAGACGCTTTGCGAGTTCCCTTGCAACCCGATTATGACGAACACATCTGGCATCATGTGTGATACAGCGGGACTGCAAAATATGCACCAAACTCTCCGGTTGGCCAGTTTCCACGACACAAGATCGTCTGGCACCATGACCATGCCGAGAGCTTCTAACTCTCGTCCTGAGCAGGTTGCATCGGAGCTGGATACCGCTGATAAATATCCGAGGAAACACTCGTTCTGGAAATACAAACCATCGATTCGAAAGGGGTGAAACGACCAACTCTCGTAAACCGCGACCGTCAATGCTGTTGTGCAGATTATCAGCCCAAGCAGCCACCAGCTCTTCCTTGGTGCTTACGCATGCACCATGGACTCGGATCGGAAGGCTGAGATCCCGAACAATCTTGCCAAATGCGGAATCGTTGACTACATTGCGTAGTACTCGGCACTGGGTAGAAAAGAGCTTTTCCATACGCGCTCTCCGCTGCATCGGGATTGTTGCACTCAGACTTGGGATATCAAGTCCCCCATGTTGGTTACCGGCATGGATGTAGGTGATCGGGGTGTCCATCGGTAGACGTAGCCAGCCACGAATAGATTGCCTGATGTAGTTGTCCAACCTTTTGAGCGTGTTTCGTTGGGCTTGGCCGAGCACGAGCGAATATGTCAGCCTCGGTATCAGGTAGTTCCTTGTGATCTCCGTTCTTTGATGCGGCTTCAACGGGGCACACGTCACCTCATCGAGCAGTTTGAGCAGATGCTGTCGGTGGTTGAAGACTCCTTTCCTCTTGAAAGTAAAGGGGATGCCCAAATATGTTACGGTGTCTGTCGGACCCAGAGGAGTGATGAGTTCCTCGGCGAAGCAGGATGGTTCGACTGAGACTGCTGTCGCCCGATGTTTCCTGTCCCCACAAATCACCATCGCTTTTATCTTTCGGGCGTTTATCTTTATACTAGCTCTTCCCAACTCGACCGCAGCTGCTGCTCTTGTACCTCTGTTCCTACTGCTCACTAAAAACGAACTGCGTATAGTCCGATAGCCGCAATCGTCCTGTGGGATCCTTAGCTTCCCGGATCTTACAACAAATTAGGGCAATTTTGCCTTGGAATCTGAGGGTAAGAATGGTCCAGCTACCATATCTCACCACCTCTGTTGTATAATCGACGCATAGATCAGGTTCGTTCTGATAAACTGGAGCCGCGGATTATAAGACGAGCAGATAAACTCAACGAACTAGATGGATATTCGTTAGGAAGAATCTAGTGATCCGCGTGCGTCCGCAGCAATTCGCAAATAACTAGGATTAGACCCACGTCACTGGCATCGCCACGTTCACTCGCACTTGGTAGCACGACTGGTCACACCTTGTGATAGTTGCTTGTGTGGTGTTTTTATACCTTTCTTTTGCTTCCATTATGAAAGTACCTATTTCGCCAATTGCATAAGCGTTTTTTGTTTGAATGCGCAAAACCACAAAAACGCGCATTTGTACAACTGACATGCAGTATACAGGCGTGGTCACATGCTTCGACTTTCTCTTCTGATTTCGCTCGCGCTTACAGCGGTCATTCGCGAGTTTCATGTGCTGTTCAAAAGAAGACCCATGGACATCCATAAGTGGATTATTATTTATCCACTGACCTGGGTCAACGACGAACTATTTAAAGACAACAATTCTTAGTGAGTCTGTTCCATTCGACCCTCTTTATTATTGTATACTCAATCTAGTGTTATTATTTTTAATTCTTTGCCACGCACCTGGTAAAGTAGCTTTTTGGGTAGCCAGACAACAACACTTGTCGTATTGTGCAGAGCCTCAGTCGAACATGAACAGCGACGCTCGTCAATGGGAACACAGCTACTTGACCTGTCGATGTTTCAAGACCCATAGGCATACAGCCAGTCCACTGAGCAAGTTCACAATTCAAGTTCCCCGGCTTGGCCCCATCAGCATAGATACCATCACAACTCTGCTGACTTCAAAGTGTTCCATCCAGCTGTTGACATGCATGGGTTGGTCGGACCGTTGACCAGATACTATGCGGTTCCCTGATGCCACAATCGATGTCACCGATGACAACAACTCTAGCGAAACATAAATCAAGGGGATAAAAATTTGTTCAATTCTTTCTACCATTAAATTATTTAGGTGTGTAGTCTTTGAAGTTGAGTTGGTAGTAGCTCAGTTCTGGTCACTGGTTGAATAAATCAGGGACCAAGGATAACTGTCATTGGCACGTGTTAGGACACATCAAGCTAGATCATTCTGAAACAACAAATACCATCGAATTAGAAGCATGGGGTAGAGGATGCACTTTTTCTTCGTCCCGCACTTCAGCAATTGTGATTCCTTGTGAACTTCGGGTAAAGTAATATGACTTTGATACTATTAGGTTAGTTTTACTGTCTCCTTCGAGAGTGACAAGAAAGATTCATTCGTGGTTGTCATTTCGCTATAGAGGACCGCTGTGCCTCATTTTCTCTGGTCTACAGGCTGCTTATCTTCGCACGTTCCTCGGATATTTCAGATCCTCATTATATAAATGTTGGTTCTTAGAATTTGTGCTTTTGCTTCCTTTTGAGTTTTATGATGCATCTCTGTATGATATGTTCCTTCAGTAGAAGTGGACTTCGAAGTAGGACTATTTTGTTACATTCAACAGCAGTTTTGTCAGCCCGTTTATTACGAATGCTTTGTATTTTCCGGATGCAACCTAGGTACCGCAGCGATAATGGTTTCACATTTGAAAATATTTCACCATGAAAAAGAATTTAATGCTGCAGACACAATTTTCTCGAGAACTTTGAACAATGGGCACACTAAAGCGGGTATGCCGACCTCTTCTATCAGTGAACTTTATCTAGTTCAGCGCGCCAGGGGTTGAATTTGATATTGCTTGGAGTGTGGTGAAAATTGCTAGTAGTATGGCTGCGTATTCCGTCTTTGTGAGAAGTCTTGTAACCCGTAGGAAACAAGGAGTGTACTACTGTCAACGTTGCGGTATGAGTATACAAGATAGTAGGTGGCAGGCGCAACAGGGTGACATGCGATTTCTATTCGGTTTTCAGTGCAGCGGACGTAACCCGCTCATTAGTTTATTTTTACTCAGATAGCAGTAGAGATGATTGGAAACCATATTGGCGATATAACTAAGTCTTAGCCTACAGTTTAGATAATTAGAAGTTTGCAGTACAGTTTTTCTTCATGCTAATCTCCCTCTAAAGTTCTGAGGTTGTATGTATTATCATCATCATCAAAGACAGCAACATCAATGTTCACACTGATGCTTCACTGCCGTACTTAAATGTCATGGTTGTCACGAAGAGACTGGACCTTACCGTGGTGTGGCGGTTTGCGCACCTCAGCGACCCATTGAGTTATACTGGGGGGTGTCCCTTGACACTCGCAGAGTCTCTCATACCAGGTTGGTCAACGGGTAGAGGTCTGACGAACAGTCTCCTGGCCCGCCAAGTTGGGGGTTGGAACATGTGTGGCGACGTGTTCCGTAAAATTGGTAATGTACTTGCATTTCCAGCCCAACACCGCTGCCTTGCGGTTAGGCTTTTGACTCTAATCGTCCTTCTGTCTAGGTGTGGGCGCCCTGACAGTAACCCAGCCCTCGTACAACCATGACATGTTGTTTGTATGGTATTGCGCGATAGGCGCGCCAGTCACGTATTCATCGCGGGCTCTATTTAGTTAAGAACATCAGAGAAGCCCACAGCCTCAAGTACAGTAAAGGATTGCTTTAGCTGTACGAATGCGTTCTTTGAAACAAGTCCAATTATGATACAAGGGCGGACTGGAACACAACTACTACTCAGGGAAGAACTCGGTCATCAGGGCTAGCTATACCTGGTGTCTTAAAGTAACGGTAGAAATATTCTTGATGCACTTTTCACATCGCCTAACCGCTTGAGCGCTGCCACATGCGCTGCTAGCGGGCATTCCCAATTTACCTATACTTTTGCCACATCTTGCCTCATACACGTGCGTGTGCCTAATCGGTCACAACTGGAACGTCCCAGGCCTACTGTTTCTTTCTTCCACGTCGGCCCATTTCGACTCTGAGCCCTTGGTGTGTTAAACACAGGGCCGTTCATCTTGACAAGGCTACGGACGACATACAGCCCCCGACCCAGTGCATAGCTTAAATGTGGACGAAGATGAAAAGCTCTTGGAACTCACAGATGTTCCTAGGATGTTTTGCATACCTCTAGTCACATACAGCTTCGCAGTGACCTGTCCAAGTCTCCCTGCAACCAGACGGAGCTGCCTTTTTCTTATCTTCAGTTTTTCCACTTGCACTAAAGCTGTCACCAGCTCACACGTGTCATGATTTCGACAAACGTAGAAATGGTTGCAGTGATCAGGGTCTAATGTAAATGTATACGACTTATAAGTGAAAAACTCCAGAATTTCTGGGAGGTAATATCATGGTTCAGTCTTTGTTGACCGAGCGATCGAGTAGATAAGATCGTGGATAACGACTTCGATGACCTGGGTTTGAACCCTACAAGAGTACCACCAAATTTGCTGCCGCCCCCGTAACGATGGCTTGTACGCCTTGTTCCAGAAACGAGACCATACAGATAAGTTCACCTTATGAAGAGGTATATGGCACCGTATTGGATTGGCTCTGGAGGGGACAAATCTACACTACAAACATTGGGGTTGTCACGTAAGGCCGTATAGAAGCACCCTCCCTTTGGTTTTACCACAATGGGTTTTTGCCCAAATGTGTGATTGCTCCGTCACGTATACAGCGAATGTGGTTGGGGTATGGGTGTATGATTAATTTAGCTGTGAACAGTCACAGTAACCAACGTGACACAAGTCAGTAAAATGCCAAAAATTATCAGAAGTTACACAAAAAAGTCATCCCAATGGTTACTCCGTCCAGTTAAACTAAGAGGACGACCTGATTAAATGATCTTGATCCGACCACGGGTGTTAAACAAGGTGCAAGCGCACGTGCTCACAGCCGACAGCGAACACATCCGAACATGAAACATCTGAACATTCAGTACCTACGCAGGTCAGTCGAGTACTGTACTGGAGACGTGGCATGTACCAACAGGCAGAAATCGCTGTTTAACGTAAATAAAACACACTGATTTCCACCTGGCGCTATCCCTGATTTCTTCAACTTCACGGTACCTGGTTTAACTGGATAAACCTCCGTTGCTAGGATACCAAATGACGAGCTGCTAGACTGTAAAAAGCAAGTCAAGCTGTCTGTGCCTTTGTCACATCAAAACAGAGGGTAACACCACCGGAATACAACCATGATAACTTATTCAAAACCCTACAGTGAAAATAGTGGAACGGAATTGACTACAAAAAGCTGGCTGACACTGCATCTGGTCAGGCGAAATTGGAACTTATCCCCCAAAACTATCCGAACTGACGAAGTAGAGGCCAGTGTTGGGTGAAACCACAATGAATTTGGCGCAAACGGCAGGTTTCTTACTGTAGATGGCAATTCAGCCAACTCCGTTTCATCCTATGAACTAAGCCCTCATCAGAGAAAAAATGATTTGAACCGTGTCAAGGAAAGAAAAGCCCCATGCACCCAAAGGGTGGATTTCCAGTTAGATATTCGACCACACTGAGACTGCAACAATAAGACCGGAACGTCAAGGCGAATAGTGGCGTAGAAAACAGGATTAATCGTGAATGTACCAGCGGCAGGGCTGTGTCCAATGAGTAATGTCGAAACGAAGCGAGTGAGTGCGCTTCAATCGGAATGGAAAGTGGGGATAGCACGCAGTGTCCAGGTACGTGGGAACAGATATCGGTCAAACGGATTAGTGCATGACCTAAAGGGCGCGAATTCTCTAAAACCTGCTGAATCAATGCAGCGTACCGTGTGATGACAGTGCATAATATATCGAGCGTTGGATCGGATATTGGTTGAGCAATAACGAAAAAATTCAATGTATCTGAGCCCAGCTATGCCGCCATACCAAACGCAGTCATTATGCACTCCGAATGCAAACCAATCGCCAGGGTTGAAAAAAGAAATCAACTCCTGATCTACCAAGATGATGTTGCGCTAGTCTGTTGAAATCTCACTTGCGGTAAAGAGCAGCAATAGCAATTGCTCCCAATGGAGATCGCGAACTGTAAATGAGGCAAAACTATGCTGAAAAGTAGAGAATTGTACAGCTGTTTCATCCTTAATGGGAATCATAAACATTGCGCATCTCATGAATCACCGCCTAGGAGTTGAAGACTAAACCGTGTGGCCAAGAGTAGCTGGGCAGCAATATGATTAACTCGCGCTTAGGCAGAATACAGCACCACTCATCCTTCAATCGCAGAATCCACATCACGTATTGACGGACTACCTGAGTGACTGCTCAGATAGCTGCAAACTGTAAGTAGGTCACAAGGGAGAATAATTCGCACAAACACATGACAAAATTTCAGTTGAAAATGCCTAAATTTCCTCACACTACGATCAATTTATAAGTATCTCACAGGAGGAATAATTGAACAAGGTGATTACAATGCTGATTCCTAGTAAGGATCTCCGGCTGTTCAGCATAAATTGGATTTATTTACGGGACGACATCTCCTTTAAGAATTCCCATACCTCTTCATACTAACTCTTGTATCTGGAGGTACGTCCCGTGGTCTTTGCTGACGTTCAGCACCACTAACTCGAGCGTCACGGAAGGTGACAATGTCGTGAGAACAGTGGTTGTTGTCAGAGCCGTTACAAGCATTACACA
Organism: Opisthorchis felineus; assembly: GCA_004794785.1. Lineage (NCBI taxonomy): Eukaryota > Metazoa > Platyhelminthes > Trematoda > Opisthorchiida > Opisthorchiidae > Opisthorchis > Opisthorchis felineus. The sequence goes on along the minus strand of SJOL01008148.1, from coordinate 244,568 downwards.
AAGAACCTTTCAAGCTGCTGGAATTCTAAAATGCAATAAAATACCGAAGCACACTGGGTTCAGATAAACAGATTAAGGTTGTCTTGTTATAAATCCTGCCAACACTAGTGGTAAAAAAATCCCACGTAGAGAAAATCGTTCATCCACAACACCCTTCCGGCGCCTAGCTGCCATGCCACCCGAAGGAAGCACCAGGGCTGAGATATTGCCAAGTCGCCCAAGCCTATACAGGAGTATTCGACATGCCGAGGTTGGGCTAAAACCACGGACCGCCCGGTCAGTAGGTTGACGTCTTAACCACTGAGCTACCTCTAGTTCACTACGCACACTTTATACGAAGGAAATCAGTTTCATCCGAATAAACCTGACTTCATCCACTGGACACTGACCCAGTTCGCAAATCATGCACGAAGATACGGTCGAAACGTGAATGATCCCAGTATTCTCAGAACCAAGGCGCTTCGAGTTATTCCGATTTGACCGTACTTCGTGCGTACGCCCCGAAACCTAATAAAGCATTAAACACCAGATCCGGAGGTGGAATGTGTGGTCAAATGAAAAATTCACCTCGAATACGAGAGTTCTACTACAAATGGTATGAACCATTAGTGGACAAGGCGACCCAGTCAGAGAAGGCAACAATGCGGTGTCTACCTTTTCCAGGAGGAAATGACAGCGGTTGCACAACACTACGGTAACGAACCAGCAGATACAGCAAACCGGGATGACAAACTACACAGGATTACACGCGAAAGGATCACTAATTACCAAACTGGTCACGAGTTGAAAGTATACAAAGTTGCCGGCAATGTGCTGTGATGCATGGGACCAAATGCAAGCAATGAGAGGACTTGAGGTACTGTTGGTCATGTAACAATGTTTAGCAAGCATGTTTGTGTATAACACAAATTGAGAGTGATGAGAAGTAAGGTTGCTGAAGGGTAATAAATCGATGATGGATATTGTGCACAGAACTTGGGTACGCGGTGGGATCGAATGGTGGGAGCAAAACTACAGAAACTGTAAGATAAAGTAAACAGTCAATGGGATAACACACCTCGCCAACGAAGTGACGAAGTACGCGCCAGAAAGTCGTAGATGAAAGGAAGATCATTAGACCGTGCTGAACTGCGAATATTACGAACAGAGAACATGTAGACAAGGTCGAAAAGGGCTTTGAGACAGTATAGTTAGCATTGGTGTGCGGAAGAACCTGTAGTTGGCATCATACATGTAAAGGGACCGGATTACTGCTCCTTGTGTTTTCGAGACCCAAGGATGGGGATTTTATCCAACTTTGAATTGATCCTGAAAGACGAATGTGTCATACAGTGTGTTCAATGAACAAATCGATGCGGTGACAAAACACAGGTGAGAAGTATGGACACAATGTGGTGGAATTATGAGTGAGGTGACAGGCGGTGCAACATATAGAGTGAAGGCGAGAGCATGTGTTCAGAGCAAACGAACGAAGGATACAGTAGACACAGTGTGACTTACTTATCATGACATCTACGGTTAAGTAACATAGTAAATTATAGGTAAAACAGCGGCGAGAGGAAAATCAAATAGAAGCATACTAGTTTCAAGCGTTCAGTGTGCTCCACAAATCCGTACACCGAAAATATGAGATAACTGTAAACACAATGGAAACCACAACAGACAATCCCCCCGCCCAAAGAGAAACCACCATATAGGAAGGAGCCCTTTGTTCACCGGGGGTCTGCTGTATATGGTTCAGCAGAAAAGCATCCAGTATGCTCATTCGCCAACTCAAATGACATCTGTCAATCGAACCATACCTAAGCAAGTTGGATTGCTCGAACAATAGGCTGAATGGGAAGGAGGTTTGAAGGGGATGCCGAGAAGGTTTTCAGGCCAGAAAACACATTGTGCTGATGTCAGTACCTCCAACCGCTATCTCCGAGAGACCAGGGTTGCACGACCATTCTTTCTTTTACCTAAAGAAAGTCTCGTTCAAGGATAAAAAATCCAACAAACCTGGTTACTAGAAGTTTGCGAAAGGTCGCGCCTCATCGGACAAGTACAGCGATGAAATAGATAAAAGGGATTAAGATACTACACAATATTGCTATACTGCTAGTATAGAGAGGACGCTATCCACTCAGTGGTGGGAGGTTTGATTGATGGGTCAGTCCATGTCAGAACTTTCACGTGGTTCTTTTGCTGGCAAAGAGGGGGGTGGCGACCGATCCAGCCGTTTCGAGCATTCGCTGGCAAATGACCTTCGATCGACTACCCGAAAGTCTACGCTGAATGACTCGGCCGGCCTGATCCGAATGCATGTATCGACCAGGCGACTGGGGATCGGCTTGTCATGTTTGCCCACCCCGGTTTTTTCGCGAATCGATAAGTGATTCTTGATGCCTTGAGGTAAGCGCCGTGTCGTCCGACCCACATAGTTTGTAGAACACTCGAAAACAAATGGATATATAACCACTGAGAAATCATGGGCTGGCGGTTTATCTTTGGGATTCGCATTGAACAAGCGATCATTATTGAAGTGTATCCCTGCTATGTTGGATGTTGTCCTTGGATTCCTCTTCCCCGGTAAAAGGCAGTGCAATAAAGCAGTGTCAAAAACTGTTTGCGGTTCCGTGGTTGTAGTGTGGGATTCAGACAATAAATATATCGGCTAAGATGTAACCGAGTGGAGTGAACATCGCAAACCCATGCCCTTGCTTGCGCGTAGTGTCGTTGCTTTTATGCCAATATTATAGCAACACCATGTTTCTAACCTAGTTGTACATAGGGCTTCTTGATGAGCTACGTAACATGTATAAATTGGACGAGTCAGGGATATGACCACGAGGAAGCAGACGAAGTGATGTAACAACATAGACTAGCCTCACGATGTTCTACAACGGGTGGAAGTTAGTTCACAAACCTACATGAATGACAGCTTGGCCTATTACCTAGACTTGGCGATCTGCTTACTGATATCGGATCTTCAAAAAATTCACTACGGTTTGTTATTCCGATACAGACGACGGAAAAATACCGAGGACTCTCAGGGTATCACATAATTATCGTATTGTTGTGCAAACAATAGACTGAGCAAAACCACAGGAATGTGAGAAATTCAAAAAAGCCAATAAAATCGCTAATGAGCATTCTTATTTGCACCTAATGGCAAAGTGACATAAATGGGATTCCTCAGTTGTCGCATACGACGAGCTAGTGTGCTAAAACACAGTAGGGTATGCGCGCAACCTAATAAGCAACATTCAGCAAACAAGGACCTAACTGTTAATTCGTCATAAAGAGGGTAGGAAGCAGGAGGCATAAGGGCATACATACCGTCTACGTTCATATAGGCAAAGTTTTGAAGTCAAGGGAGAATTCGAAACAAAAAAGTTCGGTCATTAACTCGTGCCTTATCCACACCACCTGTTTCGAGGTCCTCTTCCCCAAAGTACTAAGCTGAAGGAGCAGCTCATCATCATCATTATCAGCTGCAAGAACCGTGTACTTGTCGTACAGTGGTTGTAGCTGCCACAAGTTCGCCCATCGATGATTTGGGGAGGTAGCTGCGTATTGGAGGCGGGAGCTGATAAATTGGTGCGTTGATACAAGTCTGTCAGTGGACTTTTAAGTGGGGGAATCGGGAAGAGGGTTATGCGTTGAAGGCAATAGCTTGGATGCACGAGCGCCATTGAGGGCGCAACTGGGCCATGTCTGACAATGTCTCCAACCATTGATGTGGCCCGTCTCCGAGGACCCATCCAGGGAGACAGCAATGACCAGCGCAGGTGAGTTTGCTGGAGCAACTGAAAAACCTAGGAACAGTATTCGTATAAAACACACTATTAAACCAAAATAATAACAAGACTTGGAGGTAAGTAGCGTTTTCCAGAATGAATGGTTCCGCCACCTGCTTCTTACTCAGAAAGATTTCCGAGCATAACCAAACTCAAGCATGCTCTGCAGCTTGGTGACCAACACCAAAGTAAGCGGTAAGAGGATGGAAGATAACGATAGCAGTGGTGTACAAATTGACTTTATGGTGCGGGTTCGAACAAACCCATCCGGTCATCACAACGTTTTGTAAATGTTTAATATAAACATGCAGTTTACAAAAGGTGATCTTTCAGACTGAACAGTTTACACCAGTGGATGAAGACAAACTGGAAGTAAAAAAAGGAAACAGAATACTACTTGAATGGTACCACGCCAACCAACGCCTGATGGAAATGCATCGAGGTCGAGCGATCAGCACTGTGGCCATAGGTGAAGTTTTGGTCGGTTTCCGGGAAATCCGACGGAATTCTGCTCGCGGATGAGGGATTCCGCAGCATGTACCACAATGAATCGGTGTTGAAAATATTTTACCAGTTAAGAGACTGCAGTTCGTGCATAACTTTGCAAACAGTGATACGACTAATGCGTGAAGGTAGCAATACAAAGATTCTATGAGAACAGCCATAAAATCCTAGTGAGATCAAAGGATCCTTGATGAAGAATGATACCACGTAACTATGATAACCTGCATTCATTCTATACTGCAAACATTTCATCTGCGTCCGATGGTTTTGATGTTTGAAGACGGCCTCAGGCGGTAAGAGGTCGATGTTACATCAAACCCAAAAGTTATGGGTTTCTTGATAAAGCTAGGGCGAAAGCAACACCAGTTCTGTCGAGGCATCCTTAGGTGTTTGGTCAAACTTGAGGATGGATCTGTGTTTCACAAATCCGCACACACCAAACTGACTGCCATCCTGATCAACAAGGACGCTCAAATAAAAAACTTTGGTCCAGTCAGCAGAATCCAGTTTTCAATAAAGATTTCATCCTGTCGTTTTATGTGCAGTGTCAGCTACACAGCACAGTGAAAAGTGCGCAACATAAGCAAAAACGCCGTAGGACCACGACAAATATAGTTTCTGAAACTCGCTAACTCTGCTCACTCCAAATTCTGACCGTAGTCTGTTACTATCACGGGTAGCACGACGTGCGAGTATCTGTTCCTGAGCAAACATTGCAACCGGCAACATTTATAAGAGATAAAAAAGAAAAAATTGGCACCTATGAACGTGCTGCCTTATAGCACTACACACTAACCAGGTAGAGGTGACTATATTCAACTCACTAGTATATTGGTGTAAAGCAGGAAGGCGGGTCATGGAACCTTATGCTTTAAGGTGTGAAGTTAGCTAACTGACGACTACCATTGTCCGGTGAAGGACATATATGACAAGTATAACATAGTTAACAAGCAAATGACATGCGGCGAGTTGAACACAGCCTGAAGATGCACTGGAAAACCAATGATCGATTTGGGTTAGAGAAGCTGGTTCCATGGAGTTGTACCGCGGAGTCTGTACAATATGTTCCAAATGAAGAAAAAGAGGTGTACGCATACATACGGCACCTGATGCGAGATACTGCAAGGGATTCAGGGTCTGAGTGATGCGCATTTTGTGTAAGCCATCATCACAACCACAAGGCGATAGGTCTTGCCAAGCAGCTCGGTTCAGGCTGTCATCTGATAGCGGGACACGATATCACAGCAATGGATAAAAATCGGGAACGAACAGAAAACACCCGCTGACCAAGCCACGAATGCACTCTACTCGTGATCGTATTCCGTTGCCACTATCAACTCAAGTGTGACTGAGCACCCTCTGCATGCACAACTCCTGTTACTCACAAAAATTTTGTTCACTAAACCTCTCACTTCTTCATATTTGCTTGAAACTCATGTTCCCCTGTCTCAGTGTACAGTCGAACCTTCCGTTCCTGCACCCCACAGTCGGGGCTGCTTATGATTATCAGTATTCCAATCTTCCTTTGGTTTAAGTAACCCGTTTACTCTTACCGGCTTCAATGTTCGAAAATTACTCCATACAAGCTAACAACTTGGTTTAGCAAGAGCCTTAGAGGAACGTTTGTATGACAGCAGTCACTTGCATAGTTCCTCCGTCCAGTTCTGTGACTAAAGTCCATTGATGCTCTCCTGGATACCTCATTATCAGAGCGACAGACAAATCGGGTGGCGGAGTTGCTTTGAACGACACAGCTGAAGCTGCATTATCGGTTGGATTCCAGTGGACGGACAAGTATGCATTGTTAGACTTGGTGCGTCATGTTAAATGGGTGGAATGTGATGCGCTAGCAGTTATCTGCGTGTCTTCCTACCTGCGCGCATAGTGACTGCAGCGACTGCTATCGACGTCCACATGCCGATAACCCAGGCCAGATATTACGGTTGTGCTTGGGGATATGAATATGCATGTAGGACGCTTAACGCTTGGTGAGGTTACTTTCGGGGGCCGTTTTTCTACAGTACGGTTCCATCAAACAACAGAGACGGTCCTCTTGGCTCACGAAGGAAAGAGAGTCTGTTCATTGCTGATCCGGTGTCCGAGGCACAGACGTGTTACCTGGCGTCCTCCGTTACCAACACACGACCCAAATTGATCTCCCTGCTCTTACTTGTGATATCGCCGCCGTAAAGCAACATCATTTTTGACACTACCGCTTTGTTACCATACAACCACAGTTTAATTATAGTGAGAAAAGACTGGCTGAGGAAGAGAGCGGGAGTTGGCCTGTCGCGAAAACTCTGATACCTGCAGCTCCAAACACTCAGTAAGACAATCTGGAAAGAAACTGACAGCACGAATGCCACTGATGTTCGTCAGGCGGCACTTGTCGCAACATCTCCAGCCAAGTAGAGGGAGGGCCCTGGGAACTCCATCTTGGAAGGCGGACCGCAGCAACAACACCAAGACTACCCGTAATCTTTCAAGCCCTTCTATCAAGTCACACTGCCCAATTCGCACTTGACGTTTGCACCTTTGTCGCTGTATCATTCGGCAAAAACTCCACCTTGATCAGTTGCTATGGGACCCCCAGCTTAAGAGGGGACTATGTAGGAACCCACTGTGTTAAAAAATGCTATGCGCCATCGGGTCCTTATGAGATTTGTTCAAACACGGCGGGACAGCGCTTGTAAGAGAATTCACTTCTTTGGCAAGGAGAACAGATCCTGTGTCCTGGGAAAGTCCATTTTGCTCTGACCAGAGAGCTATCAGTCCCACCTTCATTGCTCCGGACTTAATGTTCCCTGTAAGTTTCCCAAGGTTATTTCAGTATCGTGATCACACACATGAAGAACAAGCGGTTTCCTGAATGGATGGAGATTTCTCGACACCACTATGTCTACCAGCAACCAACCACTGTGGGTTTTCTAGATATGCTTGCAGCGTCCGACTCCACTGATCGATCTAGCTTAGGTGAGTGACCATCAATTTGGGGAATAACTGACAAGTAGGTGGCATACTTACCGCCTTATATCACAGCACACTGACTAACGTTGGAGCTCAGGGTGGTGTATCCGTTCACCCACTCCAGCAGAGTTCAAGCAAGAATGTTCTATATCTTCGTTCCTCTTCAACTTTGCTCTAGACGATATATTACGCAGACAGAAGACTTAACAAAATTGACCTAGGCGGTTACGGCGCGAAACTACTGACCGGAAGATCCGTGGTTCAAACTCAATCGCAGCTGCTCAGTAGCTTCTGTCGAGGTTTGGGTAAATTAACAGTATCTTGGTCCCCGTGCTTCCTTCGAGTTGTACGGCAGCTACGGCCGAACCTTTGTTTGCTTTTTTTGTACTGCTAACAATGACATGGCTATCGACCACTGTATACTGAGCACGCCTATGATACCACAATGATAGGTGGTTGCGCTGTTGAAAAGCTTAGCGGTCGAGACACCCCGGTATAGGATGTTTTCCTTACCGTCGAAATATAAGACCTTTTTACAGAACTGCCATGGGAGGCCTCCTACGACCACATTAGGAAGTGATATTTGGAATGCTGAACATTATGCATACCCGGGAAGTTGCATCATACATGGCGGCGGAGTGAGACAAGAGAACTTTCCCGCGGATAACAAGGACTAAGACTAGTTTCACCAACTTATAACATCCCTGGTGTTGACGTGACATCATCTCTCACATGCAGACAATATCACTGACCGGTTGTAAATTTGGCCGGTTCGTGTTGGAGTTGTTCGGCGACTACGCCCTCGACAGCTTTCTTTCGCGGAGTGTTTGTTTCTTTCAGCCAACTTACGCTGGTTGCGGCATACTCTACCTATGTCACCACCGTACCGCTGTTCATATGTGCTTGGCCTGACTGAATTAAACGGAAAGGTGGGCAAGTGATGAAGTAGATGAGTTGAAAAACTTGAGTACCAACTTAGAGAAAACAGAGTCATCTGCGATTTTACCTCTTACAAAGACCCCGAGACGATGGGACTAGAAACAGGGCGCAGTGCCCAAGCCGATAGTCGGCCTGCATACAATGTGTCGGCTACCTCATGCCAAACAACAGAAGATACAGAGTTCAATAGAACCAACAAAAGTCCTCTTTTAAGTGACTTCGTTTCTCTTGTCCATGCTTTAATTTCGCTATCTCTCGATGTTTCAATGTAAACTGGACGCGCTGGCAACAACTCAGCCGAACCCTTGCTATTTCTGGCACCTAGCCCCCTACAACCGGGTGTGGTCGACAAGCAAGTGAAACGGTGCAGATAAACGGTAGAAGTACGTCAGTTGTTGCAGCAACGAAAGACAATTTTGACCTTGCTTCAGGACATCAACCTGTAATGACGATTTTTCTACACAATGAAACTGTTGACAACCTGGGACCAGAGATGGCAGGTGCAACCGAAAATTATTGCTATGTAGGTTGAGGCAATCCGGCTAAATAGCGGGTGCTGATAAGGGTAATGCGTACCACATAAAAGACAGCTTCGGATGTGCAATAGATGCAGGTGAGTAGATGTGAGCGTACAGCTCGAGCATAATAGAAACAAGAGATAGTGAACCTAGCGTATCACGGGATGATACCCACACCAATGGAGAACTGCCCGCAAAGACGATATTGGGAAAATCAGCATCAGAATGTAAAAATGTTGGGGTCACCAAAAGCTAATCACCTATCAACAGTCTCATGAGCAATACCCGGATCGAACCCAGTGCAAACAAAATTGAAGGTAGCGAACGTCTTGAATACAATGCGCATTTCAGTGATGAGAGATCAAAATAGCGTTAGGAAGATAATCTGTGTTTTGACCATGAGGGATCGCTTCGGATACCCCGGAAGCGTAAATCAACTGACAGTGATCATGGACAGGAAAACGTTATGAAGGGAGCAGGAGAATGTTTTAGGGAAAATCAAGAACACATTCGTTAGGATGATGCCACAGGACTGGGAGTCAAGACAGCAGTTAAATATTGGTTGTACGTTCAATGTACATGTCTTATACTGGATGCCAAACAAATCTAAACCTAATTTACGCGTGTACCGACTCTCATGAGCTAGAGGTATTGGAACATCGCGAATGACTTGCGTCGAGAATAACCATTGAATTTTCGGTCACTGGCTACAGTATTACTAAGTGAACAGAATGGCTCTCAGTCCAATTCACTAAACGATGAATTTACAGCTAAACATGTGACGGCCCTACACAACTGAATATCGTATAATGCAGGCACAGGGGTTGTGGAAGCAAAACAATCGTCACAATAGAAATGCCGTTCGTGCAGTTGAAAGACCCGGCAATTTCAATGTTAACTCACGGTGCATTCCTATGATCACAGAAACAGACAGAGTGATCAACACACTACATCGGTACATGCGTAAAAGTGTGCGGGTTCGACAAATACGTACGAGGCAGATTGTGTTGATGCCTATTGAGCGTCGCTGTTGCACTCTGCGTTGGAAAGTGCGTAACAACAAACACTAACGTAAAATTCACAGCGCATACCAGCTAAGGCACATGTATACAAACACGCAAAAGGAAAACCAAGTCAGAGCGGAATACAGAAAATACACAGACGATGGTTGGTGAAAAGCCTCTCTCACACACACACACACACAAAGAGGGAGGGAGAGAGAGAGAGAGAGAAGAAAAAAACTCGGCACAATAGCCGCGAAACCTGCAGAAACTCACTGAGTTACGACTTTTTCTAGTTTCTCTTTGAAGACGCTTAGCGCGCGATCGATTTCATCCTAAAAAGACCGACAAAAAAGGCACCATGATATAACTAAGGTCGCGGACATTTTGGGGGTGCATAATGTAACAAATACACGCACTACGTATACAACGCAGCCTCTTTATTCCGAATCATCTAAACAGCTCCCAACTGCGGATACCGCTTTAATAAAGGTTCAACCTAAAGCGAAATCAGAACCCAACAAGGGTAGGCAAACTCTGTTTTCTAACCAGTGCGATGTTACGTAGGGATTTTACAATTCGGTAGGACTATTCAATAAACACGTTGGTATTGCGAAATTACTGAGTTGCTTAATGTTGTTTACAATTTTCTCCAAATGAGGCTAACCACTTTTCGGTCTTACTTGTAGTTCCGGTAGGAGGAACGATTCCTCGATATATTTTGCTTTGAACTAGAGAGAGAGAGAGGGCCCAGGGGGGGCATTACGTTCGAGATCCTGCGACTGTTTTATTCTACACATCCCTGATCCTCTCAGTGAGAGACAAACAGTCCCGTGGAGCAACCATCACGGCAGCCGCACCACTATCATTCTATAGATAGTGAAAAATTAGTGAGCTGCACCCAAACAAAAACTAAACACCACTTGCATATCTCAACTTGTTTTGGATGAGTAGGGTTCGGCTCATTTCGCGTTGTGGAGCACGCGAATACATGCTGAGTAAGGAGATCAGTGTGATCCATTCGCCCATATATGTGCGAAATTCGGATGTTCCAGAGATAAACGCCAGACGGTTTATACACATGACATCCTGTTGACCACTGACGAGTAACTAATACCCTTTGGTAGTTCATTAGGTAGCCGTTGATCTGTTCGCCGAACTTGACAAACTAGCCTGCAAACGTTTCGTCCACGACCGAAGTGATATCATCAGAGCACCCACGAAACGTTTGCAAGCTGATCTCCAAGCTCGACAAACAGATCAACGGTCGTCTGATCAACCACCAATGAATTCACCCGAGCAATCAATGATCCGGTACATTTCAAACTCATTCTTGATGCTGCGATGCCGGCTCATTGCCCTTAAGCCGTATAAACGGGATAAATTTGGCATATATATATATATATATAATCACCATGTCAGCTTTACCGGGGCTGTCGTATGGTTCATTACGTTGCCTTTGTTATCACGGCTGGGTTTGCATGTTTCAAAGCAATTCTGGCAATTTTAGTTGGACAGAGTCTAGGAGCCCCTGAAACCAGTTGATTCATGTCCGATTCGTCCTCTGTTCTATCGTGAAGTGGTTGATCAAATTAGAACGCTCCTAACATTTGTCATTATTGAGAGTGGAAAGAACGATCTTACTAACATATATACGGGAATGGTGGCATCACCAAATAATATGCTTTCAGCGTTTTTCCCAAAAACGTCATTTTCTGTTTAGGTGGCCGGGTTTTATTCAGCAGTTTCAGGAGCCTGACAGGAATATGTACGTATTCCAGTTGAGCTCCGCAGGCGCTTTCAGAATCAGTTTAGTTTCACTAGCTATCTTGACACGTTCAGAAGCGATACTCATTATGGTCGAATTGCCCAGAGAGGAATAGCTGCTAGAGTTTTAGTCTTAAGCAAATTCAGAATCCGAAATGAATGTATGAATTGTATGAATTCACTAGGCGACACGGGGGTTAACGGTGAAATGCAGGTATGTACCGGACTATAAATAAAAAAGTGAAGCAGGAGCGCCATTGACTACAGTTAGAATGAAATGTCCAACATGTCAAACGCTGACACAAGACCGGATAGAACCTGAATAGTCGATTCGAAAGTCGCCGGGTGACCACACAATCACGTCTAGGTGAAGAGTCCGATAAGCGAAAAGAAATACTGAACGTGCAAAATCGAACCTGTACTGATGTTCGCAACCAAACGGAGCCTGACGCTGGTCTGGAAACGACAGGATCTGCATGATGCGAATCGATATCGGCCGAAGTGCTGAAACAACGGACTTGTAACAACAAGTCCGACTAGCAGAGGCCAAGCGTGGAATACAACCAATCGGTAATTAGTGTTGTATGCGAACATATGCACCTGGCACGAGATACTCAGCGTAAACCAGGGTATGATTGTTGCCAGTTTTGTGTAAGCCATCATCACTACTGCAGGGCGAAGGGTTCAGCCAAGCAGCTCGGCTCAGGCTACAGCACGACAGATTAATAGAAGCATAGCCTTCAAACCAGCATAGAATAATGGAGGTGAGTTGGTGGTAAAGTGAGTACCCCCTGTTTATGATCCACAACGAGCAACCGGACAACCAGCAGCAGCAGGCCTGTCGTTCAATGGTTGTCAAGAGTGTTCATAAGAAATAACAGGCTGAAAGGTGACGAAGGACATATGACACTAGTGGTAACGGCTTGTAGTGTGTCGAACCAGGTACACCAAAGCCATGAAGAAAAGGCTATGGGTAATATACCCTACCACACCATTTTAGTGGTTAGCTCATTTACATATACCTGTCGACATATTTCACCAACATTGACAGCAACAACATAGTTAGCACTGACGCTTCAAAGCTGTACAACCATTACTTTATTTGAAGTATGCCCCATAATAAAAAGGAATTTGGGGATGGAGGAGGCCCAGTAATGGCCTACTATAAAGTGATCATAGGAGAAAGATTTAAATGGCACAAGCGACAGTGGTATCAGGTCCTCGCCGTACCTTACAATGTCTTCAGTCAGGCGCAGGAAGGGTATCATGGATACTGCTGAATAGTATCCACTTAGTGAAAAAATTAATCTGACTGAAAACAAGCAGGAAGGGCGTGTTCCTCAATCGTCGCAGGTTATACGGATTCGATGAACGGACAATACCATTTGGGTCTCTTCATGTGGCCTCGGACCAGCCAACGCGTAAAATGCGACATTACCTGACCACCATATTCACCAGCACGAGGGTTCACTCACCGCTAAATCCACACGTTCAGCAAGCATATATAGCAGATTACATAATTATGTCAATAAGCACCCTCAGAGTCGAACTTGACTTATTGCGACAGACTTATCCTCATACAAGAAGCTGTACACTTGTATGGACGTAATCCACATGTACATCTCTTTACATTTTGTTGCGCCTGCTTTCTGCTGTCAAGTGAAGTGGCACGAACACCAAGGTTCAGTGTCGGTCGTCAGCACTCGTGGCCAATGCCCCAAACAAGGAAAACATTGACGACCTTAGAGAATGCTCACAGCCATTGCCATATGCCGCTAACAGAATAGTATGGAAAGTTCTAACTTACGAACCGCCTGTGCATTATGCAATTAAAGCTTGATGAGCAGAGTAAGATCTTACCAAGTGCAGCGTTAAGTCCCATTGATCAACTTGATCAGAAGGCGGAAGTGGCCAAAAAAATTTCTACATACTTATCAGTCGGCAACCTAAAGTGGAACGAGTGACATAAGTGGAAACGTTCGAAAGGAAGTTGGGCGGTCTGATAGTAAATCCAAGGTTGGAAGGAGCCGATAGTTTAAGCAAACAGTAAACGGATTGTATCCGCATAACCAGTACTGCCTCGTTAAATCGAAAGGCCACGGGGCACAGACAAAAGACCCCAGTATCACGACTGAACCACCTGAGGTTTAATACAAACCTTGTAAAAGACGTCACTTGCCGCAAAGTACACAAGTAGGATTTGAGTGTACACTGTTGGAACCGAGTCACTTTGTGTGAACACAGCCTTGACGTCGAAATTAAATAACGAACGTGATGTGTAGTTCATGACTAATTGGGACAGATGTAAGAAGCGGTGGGTTGGGGTAGCCGTTTGCCCTCACTGACTGGAAGCTTTGCGACACAAGGCAGAGAACGGCCGCTGGCCATAAGTAAGCGGTTGCATGCCCACACGGCAATAAAAACTGAGCAAGTGCCGTTCGCTTAGACTTACTGACCTGACATTGGATCAACGCGTGCGCATAGCCTACGATTCCATATCGCCAATGCTGGTGAGTAGTTGGGAACGCTTACTTCAGGGCAGTGGTAACGTGAACAACGGAACAACGTGATCGTTGCATCGGCTGTTGACGGCATGTGTGCACTAGTATGTCTCATGTGCTAGAAACACCCTGAAGTAAATGCGTAGACTCAGGTCTCTTAAGGATCCGTATGATTATTATGCGAAAATGAATTTGTGGCTTCACAGATTGCACTGGCTACGAATATTAAATCAAGGTAAATAAGACCAATTCAGACGTATTATTCTGGATTGTATATAGCTGTTTCTTTGACAATTCTTCACCACCGCGATAACGCAACAATAAAGTTGCATTCGCAGCGTGTGTGCAGAACACAATCCATCACAGTTGCACTCCTCCACAATCACTAACACTGGTAGCAGTATCTGTGATGCACAATAATGTTCCATTGTGAAAAATACCTGGCGACTGTTAATAGAGCTCTATTATGACATAAACGGTGTAAATCAAATGCAAAAATTCGGAATTAACTACACTTCTAACACTCTCAGAAGGTCTAGGTGCAAGGAAACGTTTGGCAGGCAGACCGTTTGGCTAATCCAACCGAGTACGGGGAGCGGAAGATTGCATATATATGGTGGGCTGAGACCCCTCTCCGGATTGGCCCATCACATAGAGCTGCGCCAACTCCGCATACAATCCGTTGTGCCAAATACGGTTTGTGCTGAGCCGCATGCGAATCCACCTTAACGCCTTGTATCCGGTGTAAGATCAAGGGGATGAGACCGGAGGATGAACAGTAGGGGACAGCATGCCCAAATGGGACCCACAGCTGTCAAGTATGGACAGCTGAACCGTTCATACACACAAAGCATGTGCAATTTGGTCCGACGCCCGCACCACTCCTGAGATACAAAGAGGCACACACATACGGCTAGCTAGCACCAACCACCATAAAGTTTAGTATAGTCACAGATAGCTATGGGTCAGTCGTGTATGCATGCTCGAAACATTGTCATAAAGTATGATAAAGCTTATTGCGGAATAATACAATCCAATGAAATACCGCGAGGTACATACAGAATAAATGAGGAAACCATTAGAAACAAACGGAGTAGCCTGCAATCCAGAGTGACAAGCCGGGTCATTTGTATATACGTACATGAAACAAACGAGACAAAACATAATACAGCAAAACTATGATAAACCACAATACAGAATGACAATCAAAGAAATACAGTACAGTGCATACACAATGTGAGTTAGTAACGATAAAAAACAGTCAATCTGGCAAATAAGGCCAGAGATAGCGAAAGAAGATCCACATAAATCTTCTCGCTCGGACGACAGCGAGTGCGGTCTACCACACATGTACACATCTAACTATAAATAAATATCCTGTCAGCACGCTGGCGACCGATCTCCGCGTTTTAGCAAGACAGTGCAGAGAAAACTAGAGAAAGCCGGTGCGCAAATCTGGGACTAGGTAGTTGTGATACAAGAAAACGAATAGGTATCCGACATTAGGTCATGGTGACAACGGGTGTAAGAATGTGCCGACAAAAAGTTCAACGTGGTCCAGAGAACTCACTTGGTATGTTTTGTAGAATTTTGGCAGGAAGAATGCTACGACAGTGCCTGGAAAGCAAAGAATGAGAGCGGTAAATTGAGATAACGGAAATGCCACGAAAAAACTCTAGGAAGGTAGAATCTACCTACATACTTTACGATTTTCTTACGGATGTGCCAGTCCCAATATTCTGATTTAGGACATAGTCATGGAGTGACGGGAATCTGTGTATGACGGTCCTCAGCGCTGTATGGCTTTTGCTCGAGTGTACACCTAGAATCTACAGAGCCAAGTGCAAACTGTATGCTGCGAGGAAGAGTGCCGATTTCGGAACCGTCCGGAAAATCTCATCCAGTCACTCCATCGAAGTTGGCGTTTGTTTGAGTTCGCTTTGCCCGTCTTTCAACGTCCAGGTGCTACTCACAGGGCAGGAGGCTACCACGGTTGCCAGTGCTCGCATATATGGTTCATAGACCAATTTGGTAGCAATACCCACTGGCAACAGAATACAGCACGCAAATTACGTGGTGCCTTCGTTTGCTAGCTCATGTGCAGTTGCTGTCGCACCACCGCACCACAATGAAGTGGACTTTGTGAAAATGTCTGCTGTGATCGCATGATTCTGATATGGTCTCGTCAGGCCCAACGAAGTCAAGCAATTCAAACGTGAATTTTAAATAAATCAGCCAAGAGAAATTTTTAATCCTTTCTTCCGTGAAAATGCTGGGACGCACAGTGAACTGAAGACCTCAGTAGCCTTCGTACTGATGTCAGATCCATCGTCCCTCTTATGGAAGCCTGGTCCAAGGACCCAAGCGGTTTTTCCATGGGTTCCCGTTATTATGCATATCTACACGTACGCTACTTCATTCGGGCGACAGAAAGGACTATCTGAGCGCGTTGGAACGCGAACTGGTTGAAGCTTATTCTAGCCATCTTTGATGTGAGGGTGACTAGCTTGAGCAATGTTGCAGCTGTCTACAGAAGATCAGACCAGCTAAGGTGCTTTACAAATGAGGCAAGAAATCGGCCAGTAACAAACTGACGATAACGATAAAGTATCAACACCGATATACGCTAGTTGTAGAGGAGAAATGAAGGAGTCGGGGAACAAGGAGGGCTTAGTGATAAAATCTCGCAAGGTAAACAGCCACAGCAAGCTCCTATCCCCTCTAAGCAACACAGAAACGTTAGACGGTTGCAACAGCAGAACATTTGTTACCCCAGTATCTACAGATAAGGCGGCAAAAATGTGGGCAGCCACTGTATTCGTAATGATGCTGAGGAAAGTGAGATGACCAGCTTGAAACATTTCTGAAACAGCTGTTGCATATTATCCCCAAAAATTTCAGCCATTAGACTTCCAGCTTTATAAACCAGACCCCTCCCCACCAGTCAGTCACTTGCATCAATACAGCAAAACATCCACCCAATCCTAGTTGGATTCTCCTGACCACCGCATTAAGATGAGCAAAATGAGTTTCGTACATAAGTCCCTGTGTAAATTCATTTCAATCCTAAAAGCCAGTGTTTATTCGTGCGGAGACAAGGATAGAGAATGAAAATAATGGTTTCCGGATGTAAAAGCAATTCATTTTTGAAAGGAAAACTGTATTTCAAATTGCCAATCACGGACTAAGTCTACTGGCCAATGCACATGAAAAACAAAGCTCAGGGAAAAGGAACGAAAACATCCTCATAAGAATCGACAAAAATGTAACCCTTTTCAGCCAAACCTCACATAGTTGGTGTGAAATTTTTCCTGGATAGTACGCAAGTAATATTCTAATGAAGTTCGAGTGAAGAGATGTTCCGTTAGATACGTCTATATACACTACTTAGACTACGGACCACAGCTACATTCCAAAGACCAATGCTATGCAAAGTATCGTAGGGTAACAAATAATTAAATCAATGAATCGTTCAGCTGCACACTTGCCATGCAACCCGGAAAGGGCACCAGGAATGAGATGCCTCAAGGCTGACGAAGCATAGACAAGATAGACAAGATAGATCCAAAAAGTCAGAGTCGGGTTCCCATCACTGGTCCCGTACCTCGACCACCAATCTGTTTCAGAATAATGTAGTAAACAACAGGTGAACTTATTGTTGGTCAAAGTTTCGCTTCGACACAAAAAGCCCCGTCAGAACAAGCGAGTGAGTTACCAGGTTGGTCGAGTTCGAAGGCAGACGGAGAATCAATAAGCGGGACATCTCAACTTACGGACTAAACCAGCGTGAAAGTCAGTTAAAGGGTGCTGCTGATTAGTGCTGGTGACTAAATGATAAAAAACTGATGGGTCGGGTGGGAAAAATTAACGGATTTCTGCCAGTTCGTGACCTGACCACTCTTACTGAAGATAACCGCACACTGTTGTGTTACATCGGATGATTTCAGTCCCGATTCTGCCAATGACTTTTACGATCAGCTCAATGGCTTACTAAGGGGAGCGCCAGGCACCAACATTAATGCACTTGTTGCAGATCTGAACGCACGTAATAGATCGCATGAAACGCACTTAGGGGTTCCCATGGCCTCGATATCAAATGACAACAGCGACCGTTTACTGACTCTGCATGTTGGCCACCATCTGCTTATGGATATTTTGGACACCATAAACGCTATCTAGCAACCTGGAATCAACCTTCAGCAAATGTCAATTGGATGGCTGCTAGCCACCAGTGGAGAAGTTCTGTCCATGATCCGCGTTCCCAATAGATTACCGCGCACTAACATATGCCATGTACATGTAGTTTCGTTTCACTATTCAAAGTTCAGTCGAGTCTAGTTTATTTGTTGATTTCACAAACGTTGAAACCTTGATCAATAGACTAACTAAACCACACTTTCACCTCACACGATGGAGTACTGTATTAGTGAGACACAAACATCACGGTACAAAAGTGAGAGTATACAGCTCGTTTTGAAGATGCGGCACCATGTGACTTGGCTAGCCATGCTTCGGAAAGTTTAGAAACCATCCATTCGATGACTTGCAGTAAAAAATTCTCATTCGGAGATACCGCGTTGCTCCTCCTAAGGAAACTGTTCGAAGACGGTCCTTCAATTTCAAGGAGAATTTCGGGTAGTTACTTCAAACCATTCTCCTATAAAGCAGGTTTGAGCATAGGAGAAAAGCTCCTCCGTTAGGTTTCGCCTAAGCTCACCCTGTCAATTAGCTTATAAAATGTAGAGATGGTGGATTCTCAAGGAAAGCTGATGAAAACACCTGTTGTGGAGTGGGCTCATTTTCAAAACGTCTATTGTGGAATGGGAAACGGTGGTCGGTAGTTAGGCATTTCCAGGAAACAGTCTGAATATGTGGACGTCACCAAGGGTGACTGAGCACTATCTATCAGTGCCGCAAGACCTTGATACACGCTCTCCAGGGAGCCCATCCGGGTAAACGACGACGATAAGACTACTACTCTAAACTACTTCTTGAGGCAAGATTAATCGCCTTCATAAATGTCTCGGACAGGCGCTAGACATGTACAAACTGCCGAGATGATACTGGACCTTTTGCATGCAGCGACGGCTTGTGAACTTCTATGAGCCAAAGGGGGGGGGCGGTAATTTGACCACGAGTTTCTCATACAAGGTTGGTCAGTGGACAACAAGCCTCATGAACACAGACTGCTGGTCCTCCACACTGAGTGTCAGAATACGTACGGCGACTTGTTCCTAAAAAGCTATACTACTAGGTAGTATGGGGGCACCCACCCGCTGCCTTGCGGTTAGGCTTTTGAACTAAAGGCCTTAGGTGGGGGTCATGCTCGTCCTCCTGTCCAGGTATGGGCACCCTAACAGTACCGTATCTAGCGTACAACCACAAAATTCACTACCAAACGTATTCTCATGCCAAATCGGCCGTCGCATGATGTCATTAGCCGGGTGGCCTTACTTGCCGCATAAAACGGGTAAGCGAAAGCCTGCTACTGCTGGCGCCTAGCTTCCCACGCGCTCGTATCCCTTCTTTTCCCAAAACCCACCAAATTTTCAAGATCCCCTCTCTTCAGGTCCTAACGCTAAGAATGACAGCTTTGTCCGCCTTGCATCACCATTATCGATAAACTCCGTGAGTGCGTCTGCACTAACTGCCACGGATACTTAAACATCAATTTTCAAGCTCCGAAAGCCGGTCCACTAAGCTGACTTTAATGTTTGGACTTTGAATCAAGAAAGACAAGGTGCTCTTGCTCGTACGCTGGTTTTCTTCTACATGAATGCGCACTGTCTGTCGTAAATAAGAATCCAGGACGCATGTACTTCTCCCTACCCATCGCTGGTGACGGAGACCACTGCGGCTGGATATGCAGAGATCGAGTCGAACATTAGTTGATTGGATGACGAGAAATGGTAGACTCTGTGCGGTTCGTCTGCTAAAGTTCGTAGAAAAACTCGAGACCTGTTGTCTCCTAATTATTATATATGCATAGGCTCCAAAACTGCAGCTCTGAATGTGTCGAAAACAGTTACTAGGACGCACTAGGTGCTCTTCCCAACGGAATAAAAGATCAGACATAATTGTGATCGCTGGTGACAAACAGGCAGACAGATGGACTTAGGATAATCCTATTGGATTAGACACCAGACACGCGGACAATGCTTGTTGCAGAAGTCTGCTGATCCTAGACTGTTCCTTTGTAGTACCGATTTCCAGAACAAAGGTGCTCACCAACGAAAAGGAACAATAAGACCAGTGCCATCAGTTAATAATAGGGAGAATCGATCGTTGATGAGACTACCCATTTCCACCAAGTTAATGGTTGCTCAAAAAAGACTCTCCGCGGAAATTGGCATCAACCCAACAAAATGCTGCACTGGCAAAAATCGAGGCATCACGACCTGTCATGTACTTGTCACCTAATCCATAGAATGCACTACGACTGAGCTATTCCCAGGTCAACCAAGGAGCAATCGACAAGTCAGAAGAAAATTTCCCCAAAGGATATGGTACCACCGTCTTTGTGCGCTCTCGAGATCACGCATACAGGGAAATATTTTAAGAAAGCGGGTCGGTTGGCACACACGATTTACAACAAACCAAGTATCCCAGTAAACCTAGCAGCCGGGAAGACTGATGCTAACCCGATTCCGGCAATTGAGTGTGACATAGCGTTGCGCGGTCAGAGGTGAACGCTGAATAGATCGATTGGTGCAATAAGGGGGGAGAGCGGTGACGCAAACAGTAAACAAGCAACAGCGAAATATATCACGGAGTGAAGAAACCAGCGCTTTGCCTGACGACACCGTGAATGCACATAAACAAGCCCACACCACCCGCAAATTACGTCCAAACACAGCGGTTAAAACAGGGCACTGGAAAGGAGATAATGTTGTTGTGAGAAAGAGAGGACAAAACAAAGTGCTAGAAAAAGGCAAAGCGGAACTCGCCGATGTTTTCAGGTTGGACGCTGTGTTCCGGTTTTGGAACACAGAACCATATACTGTTCGATAACCAACTAGTGGATTCATAGGGTTCCGTAAATTGTGAATGAAAAAAGTACAGCACCCCTTGGAAAATATGCGAAAATCTATTGGCGTTCTTTCATTTGGATGGAAATAAAGTTGATTACGAAACAACGACGAGTTCTACAGTCGACCAATAGTTTTCCAAAGGGAATAATCAAACAGGAAATACGATGAGAAAACTCACCCGTGATGCACAAAGTCAGCAGGTTGAATCGCGCACCAACGTAGGTCATCAAGTAAAGCAGGACCCCGAACTGGGATTGAGGAGGAAAATATATGCGGAGTGTATTTGAAAAGACGCACCGGAGGTAAAAAGTAAGACTGACGGTAGATCAACCTAAAAGAACTCGACACGCGAAACATACCTCAGGGATTGGAAAAGTGAATCAAATCCGAAAACTTTGCACTTCTTAACACCACATGGGGTAAAAACATTGAGGTCGGAACAGCTCCAAGATATGTTTTCATAGTTCAATCCTGTCTAGGCTTGGACAACCTGGCAGTATCCCAGCCCTCGTGCTTCCTTCTGGTGGTATGGCAGTTAGGCACAGAAATGCTGCTACAGCTGAACGATCTTTCAAAGTTCAAGTTGGCCTAACCCAGTTAGGACGTTCATCAAGCGAACCATTGAGCTGATGCTATCGGTATGAAGTAGACTTCAATGGAGCTACGTTTGGGAGCAACATCTGATTCGTAGCCTCACTCAAGAACAGATTGTCCCGTTCCCGTACCACTTGTTGAACGAATGATTGACAGTGGATCAGTTGTGGGAGACAGTAACTTCATAAGTTGAAAAAACGGAATCACGCTGAATGCAAGTGACCGAAGGAGCGCAGATTGCTTAGGATATATTTGCTGTTGGTAACATTCCGTTGCCTCGGGGGGATCAAAATGTGTGTGTGTATTACCGCAACCACCACAACGCAAGCGTACCACCATGACATTTAACCGTCATTTTAAGCCAATAAGGAACTAAATATTGCATACCCTCCCAATAATGAACAGCTATCCGAAGAACGTCGCCGTTCTACAGAGGCTTCGTGAATATATATCAATAACACCCAATAACGATGGATGTACCTATTGATTCCTTATGGAAATCAAAGCGGACAGAGTTCACGTTATCTGAGGCTACTGCTGAGTAGTCAGACTTTTCCTGCTTCTCGACACGATATCATCGCAGTTCCCTTATTCTATCCAGTAGGAACTCCGGTTGGTGATCTGTATGGTGGACTGCTAAATGGTTGCTACTCACATTCGTCGTTAACGGCTCTGTTCCGCACCGTTTGTGTTTGTCACCATTCTAAATGAGCCTGACTGTGAGGGGACACTGGTCTTCCCTGGTATCAAATGCAGACGGTGAGGGTCACAAGGTAGGTGACCGAATTCGTCCTACCTACCAAGTGTATGGGATCGTTCCAATCTGCGTTTCATTCTTTGTTGACCGGCATTTCTGTGTCTGACTGTAGCGCAGTTCACCCACACCTTGAACTATGGCGGTGCGTAGTACGGCGCGGACCTTAAGATGCGGCGTTTTGCAGAGCGGCGCTCTCCTACTGACCGCCTTCGCTTAGGTCTTTCCCGTCTACTGGGTATGTTTACATTTACCAGTAGTTGTTTCCCCTCAGTCTGGCGGTGCTTACGGACGTTCTTCGCTCCATTATTTCTGTATACGGTTTCGATTGTTCCAAGAATTGTCCAGTACATCCCCGAATAGCCACAGTTTCTGTTTATACGATTAAATGTCTATTGAGATGTTTATATATTGACACTAACTTGTTTTAGAACCAGATCCTACCGCTCCATCCACTGTTTGACACAGATCTACTCGCTTCCCAATAAACGGGGTGCATATTTCCACACCAACCTCTTTCCTTACTACTGGTCTGCGTGAAGTTGCATGATAGTGAAAACCGGCTCTGTAGAATCCCCCACATTGCTCCCGATTATACAGTATGAATACCAGGCCTACTAAACAAGAGAAAGCGCAGAGGTATGAGGGATGCACTTATTGATCTTCCAAGAAAGTACGCAAAGAATGTTGCTTCTGAAAGAGTTTCGACTATTTGACACCCTGACT
The DNA here is from genome assembly GCA_004794785.1 of Opisthorchis felineus. Classification (NCBI taxonomy): domain Eukaryota; kingdom Metazoa; phylum Platyhelminthes; class Trematoda; order Opisthorchiida; family Opisthorchiidae; genus Opisthorchis; species Opisthorchis felineus. The sequence continues at coordinate 221,484 of SJOL01008148.1, read as the reverse complement.
GCGTTATATTTGCGTTAGGTTCGATGACAAGTATGTGTAATACAGACAAACTACAAATTGATTGACCGAGTGGAGAATTGTGGTTCCTTGTATCGATAGGTGGTTGTTACCTACCTCAAGAAACATATGACTGCATTGTGTTCAAGGCGTAGGAGGACACTGTGTAAGTTGGGTCTCGAGCAGCAAGCAGATGTCACCCCTCACAAGGGCCAGACCTAATCCAAAAAACATGACTGGTAAACATATAATGTTCGGATAGGAGGATGCTGCCCAGGATAAACAGTGCGCATCTGACCATGGAGTTGAGTGAATAAGTTTATTTTTTATTTTGGTGTTGACCGCCGGAGAAGCATATCGGACATGTGACTTAAAAAATGATGTTGTGACATGAATAAGCGTTGAGCAGCACGGTGACGCGGATATGTCCTGACTGGTGCGAGTAACGACCACTAAGGACTAATCCCACTAGGCCACCGCTACTCGCTCGGGAACGAAAATTCCAACAATATCTTGCATAGATTTCATTGATTTACCGGACAAGGCGGTGGTCGGTTTTAGGCTAGTCGACCACCTCAAACAATTGTGCGTTCTGATGCGCGTCAGTTGGTTGTCTAACGACCTCATCATAGAAGTTGCACACTCAAAACTCTGGCAGTGACCAATCATGGTCAAAGAGGTGGTGACAGGTGTTTGGGAAATGCACACCTACCAAGCACACAAGAAATTGGAAGAGCCTAAAAAGAGGCTTGTAAGGTTTTGATGCTGAATTTCGAAGTCATTGTCATATGGACACTTCATCTTCACGACAAAAACATCCATTCGGTAAATAGATATAAACCAAATCCACTAACTTACTTTCACAGATGCGCCAATATTCGTCAATAGGAACACATCTCGTGCTTGCACAATGACTTCGTTTGCGTGGTCAGTGAGTCGGCGAGCCACATCTGCCATCTGATCCTTAGGGAGACTGACATCACGTTCTAGGTATTCTCTGGGAAAGTTAAACCAGATAGCTCAAAGTGAATATGTGTTATTCACATGGTTGTATGCAAAATAATAAATAAGGATAAAGTGAAACATGAAGTTTTCGGAAGCCATGCATTTTCTCTTCAGGGTAGTAGTTTGTGTATCCACTGCCCGTTTTCACCAAGTAGTTCACAAACAAGCGGGAACTTCACACTGATTGCACGAAAACCAATTAGTGACAGTAAAGGTCGCCCAACTACTCCGTCAAAAATTGGAGGGGAAGGGAATTTCACCTGATCAATGATAACGGATTCGGAGCTAACTGGCATGCGTAAATGACAGAACGGAATGCGGCATTTTCAACTTGGCCTGAATAAGTGTTGCTTAGGGATAGTCTTTCTAAATATTTATGGAACCGCCCCAGTTACACTGTTGGAGCACAAACAACTGTACCGGCATGTACACTACTCAGTTGGTCCACTCAGTCTACCTGACCAGGTTATGGATTTTCGTAGGGGAGATCCGGGTGCTTCCCCAAAATTACAACCACATACCAAAGGAGACTTTGAGTCCAAGAAAGCGTTGCACGTTAGTCATAACCTGGTGTCCGAACACCCTCCCCCAAAGATCGGCCAGGTCCCGTGGGAGGCCGAGTACCCCACTTGTCTGTGGTGCCGTTAGCCACTGGGACATGGAAGGGAGAAGGCGAAAGGGTCAGTCTGGAACGTCGGACTGACCTCTACACCATAACGCTAGAGCTGTCGTCCCCTTCCGAGTAAACCATTTTTATAAGGCAACAACAAAAGAAAAACCAATGGTATTTGGTCATTTTGAAGCCGTGATAATCTTATGGGTCCCTCTCGGAAAAGAACAGTTTTAGTACTCTTCATGGTCCATTCGTGGTAGAGAGGCTACACTCACATAATCATGTTGCAGCCAGCATATTTCATGATCAAATAACAGTACTCACAGACAAGAGCGACACCCTACTCAACTGACATTGTAACTCTCGAGCTATGAGAGCAGTCCATTACCCACAACGAAGGCAAACTAAAGTAATGGGTCAACCACAGAACTGTTATTACTTAGGCATCGCGAAGTAACAAAGCAAAACTGACAGGGGTCCCTGGACCTTCTCATAGGCAGCAAACCATGATTGGCTTCTGCTGAGTAAAACCGAACATTAAGAATATCCTCGGGTTACTGGATAAAAGTTCATTCCAGTCGCTAAGTAAGAGCAAATTAACTTAAAGTGCCTCATCATACGACCCGTGTAAATTCGTGCAACAAGGCTTCAGATTTTCCAGTTACTTCGCCGAACCACCCTCTCAGCTAAGCAAATTCACAAGTCTCATTATCAATGGCAAGATTTTAAATTGTGCTGCTGAACGAATCACTCTGCTTGTTATAAATGTAACTGATTACCGGGTGCAGAGGAGCGTCAACTGCCATTTCGACGACCCAGGTTCGAACCCCATACGAACGCCTCAGAACTGGCCACTGACCCCCGTCCTCACAATACTCAAGCACGTTGTTTCAGAAATGGAGATGGCAAAAGAACCTAACGGAGTCCCAATCATGTAGTGTTTCGGAGGCATCCGATTGACGGATGTTCGTCACTAAAGCCTATGTTCTAGTGCACCGCATTATGCAGGCGTGCTAGAGAGGGAGATGGTGCACCACTCCAGCAGGGGGGTACTTTCCAATCGCTACTTGAAATCAGTAGGCTCACACGCCGATTCAACAGTTGCCAGCATCAGTTCAAGCACAAGGTAAACGATGATAGACAGGAACTGGTGGTTCAAAATTTACGTGTAAATAACAGTAAATAACCTTCCGGCACCTAGCTGTCATGCCATCCGAAGGAAACAAGGGGGCTGATATAATGCCAGGTTGCCTAAGCCTAGACAGGAGTAGTCGAGATAGCGACGTTGGGTTCCGATCACGGACCTTCCGGTCAGTAAGTCCGCGTCCTAAGCACTGAGCTACCTCAGGCTCAAAATTTACGTGCAGCGCCAATCGACCTTTGTTGTAGTTTGACATGGTCGCCGTTGGCATGAAATCCCTCGGACAAGATGTTTCACTCTACTATGGTGCCCAGTGGTCTCAATTCGGAAACCATGAGATATAATGTGAAAGTTGGGGAGCGACATTTACAAGTACCTTAACTTCCACAGTAAGTTGGCCAGAGATTCACTTTCTTGACTACCCGGGAAAGCGACTGTTACTGGGGAGTTTACTGTTTCCAAAGGCGGTAATTGATTAAAGGAAACATCAAACGAGGAAAATTTGATGAGGAAAAGCTAAGTAACACATGGATACGATGGCACATACTCCTGGTAACAGGTATGCAAAGGGATCTATCGAGGTCGTACAGAAGTTTACAACCCAGATTTGCTGGGATAATTCGTCCGGTTCCCTCGAGTATTCATCACTGTTCCACTGAATTTCGCCACGACGCAGTGAATTGGCTGATTTCAATGCATCTTCGATCAGTTAACTATATCTAGAAAGGCAACAAATAACCTCCATCCTCATCACATTCGATTCACATGGTATGGATGTTCCGTTCACGTCTGTATTGAAGGTGTTCGAGACAGGTGAGGTTAGCTTCCATACGGATGGAAGCAGTGGAAGACCGAAAGTGCAATACATGGAGTGAAGTTAGTATTGATAATGTTGGTAGCTACGATAACATAGAATCGCTGGTGTGCCCGTTGATCTAGGCAATTTAACTGTAAGCATTTTACCACCAATCGCTAGTGTCTTTTGATAATGGAACGCAGCGGTGCTTCGGTTCATTCGCTGAACGGTTATTCCCCCGACTTTCCTTTGTGCAGATTTTACACTGATATTTTAGCGTTTCACGGTGTACATACAGGGGTTATTTTTTATTATTATTGTCCATCAACGGAGGACGATCGAATTCATCCTGTACTCGTTCCTCCGGCCAGAAAATGCAAGATGAACACGTTACACAGTGCACTCTGGCACACTCGGTTCAGTAATTCACACATCAGGGTTCAATGCGAAACTTAAGCATCGGAAAGGAGTTTGTCCCTATGGACATAACGGTATTTTCCTCAGCTTGGTTACCGGTCTGAACCTTCCAAGCTACGGTTCCAGCCAGAACAACCACCAAAAGTGCGCAACGTGTATCAACGCCCAAAACCAGGTCGAAAACACATGTACAGCGCGTCGTTTATAAAGCTTATGCGGCGACCACATTATGGAAATTCTGACGCCTTCTGGATGCGCCATTGGCAAACGGCATCTGGCAGATACAGGAACATGACTCGCTGTTGGGTTCAGGCATTCGGTCAATCAGAACTCGCCCTGATGGTGGACCGGCAAGCGACCCGATCTTTTGGCCAATCGCGTGCGGGATGGGCTTTTTGGCCGTAGCAGCGCCTAGCTGCGAGCGGTAAAGTGGTATCGGTGCGGGAATCCCCCTAACACAGAACACCCGGCTATGACAAACGGAAAAGCTCTACCTCCGAATGCTTCGCCAATCAAAACGAACATAAACTTGGGAACGGCCTACGGTAGTAAAACGGAACTGAACTAAAATCAAACCTGGGGACTCTCAAATCCAGTTCTTGTTACTTTCTCCATTTTCGCTCCGCAAATTTTCTTTAGACTTATCTCCTATCTACCGTGAGTATCCACAAAAACAATTTTATAGTATGCCGGTATCTAGTTACACTACGTTTATCCAATCTCAGACAACCACCTCAATTCAACCTCTTGCAGAATCAGTCCACGACGGCCACTCACTCAAACATGTCTACGTAAGCTCGAACCCCTGCTCGAACTTCCAGCGCTCATAGATTATGGTGAGCACTCCAGTGGGGCTGTACGCATGAGGCATGCGGTAGATGCGTTGACGCCTTTTCACAAGACTGACGGACGGTCGTGTCAGTTTCCCAACCCTACCTGCACAGGCCCGTGAATCAGATATCTAACCGAGGGCTTGTTTCCGACCTGTATGGCGTAAACAAGCCCTCGTATTGCACTTTCGGGCACCCACCGCTTCCATCCGTGTGGAAGCTAACCTCGCCTGTCTCGAACGCCATCAGTAAAGACGTGAACAGAGCATCCACATAAAGTGGATCGAATGTGACGGGGGCGGCGGTGGTCTGTGGTCGTCCCAGGGACAGCTGACTGACCGAGGGTGCACTGAAATCAGCTAATTCACTGCGTCGTGGCGAAATTGAGTGGGACAATGGTGAAAAAATCGGGATAATGGTGAATTACGGTCGTAACTGAGAAAGCAAGTCATACCTGTGTTCCCTAAGATGTCTCCTACTGTGCAATCAATTAGAGAAAGATTGAGACAAATCGAGAAATCACCGTTTGTCCCAACTTTCCCACAAAAAGTAACATGCTACGCCGTCGAGTCACTGTGTGCTCACTTACGTTTGCCAGCGCATTAGGACGAATTTTAGTGATACTCGTCTATGTCCATTCGAACTACGGATACTCTATGCGCTTGGTCTTAGCCGAGAAAATTTAGCTGCAGTCATCACACTCCACAAATAACAGTGCATGCACGCAACATCAGCTACCGGAAAGTAGGCCAGTGTATGGAAGTGAAGCCCCCAGGAACTATGGAGACAGAAGCAACCAATTTGGAACGTCACAAGATATAACCTGGTAACGAGGCCCTTGTGCATACAAAAGCAAAAATGAGGCAAAATGACTCACTTGATAAACTGGCTCTCGGTTTTGGCAATGTAGTGATAGTATAACCGACACAGATTGATGGAAAGAAGGAGGAAAAATCCCGTGTAGGCAACGAATGAAATCGCCGAAAGGTACAAGAAACCAAACTGAGCGGCCAAAAGAATGGAGAGCACCGCAGCCGAATGGATCGGATCTTGCCAGTAGATCAATGAACGGACTAGAGAACGGTACCAGAAAAAAATCGGTACCAAAATGAATATATTTGAAGCTAAGGAGTGCTTGTAACATGAAACTGCCCGAAAAAGAGATAAAATAGAACAGGATAAAACAAACAAAACCTTGTCGCCCACACCGAATGTACACGGTTCGCATGCGGCATTAGGTCAAACAACCTTACATTATTCAACATTATTCATGGAGAAATCCGCATTAAAGATCACCCGGTACAAGATGCGAGTGATAACCAGAGTTCCAAAGTGAGTGTCGGCAATGCACTTTTGGATAGGATTTTATGCGAAACGCTCTGCTTACCTAGTTTTTTTGGGACAGAATCCGTAGACACCACGTTACAACAAAGTATCACTACCATTTGTCCAAGTCCTCATCAGAAAATCCCGTAACTGTAAAAGCGGGAAGAGGTGAACGTGGAACCTAAAAATGGTCTCAACGATATCCGACACCGTTCAGCTCCCTTTCGGTACCTCGCTTCCATGCCACCCGAGGGAAACACGAGGGGTGAGATACCGTTAGATGGCCCAAGCCAAGATAGGAGCAATTAGTACGCCGAGATTGGTTACGAACCACGGGCCTTCCGATCAGTAAGTTCGCACCTTAACCACTGACCTATCTCGAGTCCAGGATATCCGACAACCTCCGTCTGGTCTACTGACTGCATTTAGGGCTGCACAACAAAGTAAGAGGAAGGCGCGTATGAATAGTCAAATACAAAACGATCGCTCCTATTACGCCATACTCAGCGAGGAGCAGCTGTGGCTACGAGGCAAATCCACCGCCCTTATGGAAGACCTGGTCGGTTGGCCCCTATTAGTAATGCATCGCATCCTCACCTTCCACAATCTGCAGTTACCGCTGCATAGAACGTGTGCAGTGAACGCTAATATTCATTTCTTTGATGTACTGCCTATGGCTATCAGCTTGCAACGACAAACAGTCCAGTTTTAGAAACGGATTAGTCAGTCGCGTCGTACTCTTTGCAGCTAGCAAGTCAAAGGTGATCACGAATTGTTCAGAATTTCTTCAGTTTATCGGTGGCCCATATTTGCCAGAGCTTGTCGTTGAGTTGGAACATAAATACTGATTTAACACAACATTTATAGAGCCAAACATCAGGCAGACTAGAGGGACGTGGCACGGGGTGCACACTTTCCAGTGCAAACTTTTCATTGAACGAATGACACGTCATCGTCCAGTACCTATGTAGCTGTCATTCAGCTCGAAGATTGCACGTAAACTGGGTTATTGCTGGGACTGTCCCAAACTCCAACAGGGAAAAATAAAAAGCCAGCATAGGGCCCGAACCGGGGACCGCCCGATCAGTAGCGCGCGCCCCAATCACCGAGCCGTTTCGAGCTCTTTGGGAAGAACAGGCCATACAGAAGTTAACAGCTGCGCATCTAGCATATAGATCCCAGTTACCATGGAAATGAAATAGGAGATTGCTACTCACCTCTTTCTCTCATGGGGCAAGTACAACTTTTGGGTTCTGTAACGGAAACAAAGCGATAAGCTATGAGTACATGAGAGAAACGAATATAGCAAATTGGCAAAGGACACGATTCAGCCGCGAGACCCCGGAACACAAACCGTTTAAACGGCACGAACACGAAATCGCCATACACCATCAAACAAAAAAATAAGGAGCCATATAGATTTGTTCGGGTACAAAGCAGTTACGTATGCATGAAATCACACGAGCGATGACAAAAAATCAGGCTCCAGTACATTTAATCCATCCGGGAAAATGCGTGGGAGGGGATTGGAAACGGTTTCACAGCAAGCATATGGTTCCCGGTCTTACACGCCAGGGGCAACTGAATGATACAAATATATCCTCACTGACACCGGCAATGAACAGCACCGCTTAGCATTTCTGTTAAAGTGAACATAACGTCTTACACCAGGTTAAGGCTCGGTGAGTGAAGGACAGTGGACTACACGAGGTCATCTTAGAAATGCAATGACTGTGCGTGTAGAATAGTGCAAGGGATACAGTACTTAACTATTAGGTCTGGAATACTGAGTAGATAGTAATGAGATACTTCACGTATTTCGAAAACAATCCCCGCAATTTAGAAGAGCCAGTTACACAGATGAGGCCACATAAATTGCAGGTCAGCGAACCGCCTGAATAGTAGAATCCCTATTGATTAACTGTACGCATGATCGTCTTTCGATGACGGACTAGTGCATCAACTCAAGCCAATCAATATCGTTTTTCGATACACAGCTCCAAAGAAATCCGGAGACGAGATATCAGTTTGTCCATTTTCAGCCCTAACTTAACAACTCAACCACATGTGTAGCTTCAGTAGTCGTTTACATTCGACGCTGGCTAACACTGCCTCCGCAGGCATAACGGCGTGAGGTTAGACGCCTTTTTTCACAAGTTTAGTGATGTTCAGAGGGAACTCCACCGATCAGGACCAACGACAGAAGGCGTCAGCTTATGGAACTGACGGACATGGTAGCTGTCATATTCAACTATTCTTCATAATCTCTCCGTTAACTTGCGGGTTGTAACAGACGCATACTTGGACGAAGGCAACCTTGTTTCAAATAAGAACCTGACCTGGCAATTGAACCATTCTTAAAGCAATTGCAACTATTTGCAAAGGATTGATTTTACGGCGCACCGACGGATGTCCATTGCACTGAATTTATTACGGGAATTTGACTTTTAAGGTAGAGGTGAAAAAAGAAAAATAATCGCTCAGCGTTAACACCCTTCCGGTGCTTAGCAGCCGTGCCATCCGAAAGAAGCACGAGGGATGAGATCTTGCCGGGTTGCCCAAGCCTAGATGGGAGCAGTGGAGATGCCGTGATTGGTTTCGAACCACGGACCTTCAGGTAATTAAATCCAGACCTTAACCACTGAGACAGCTTGGGCTCAGGTAGAGGTAGAGGTCATCCGAACGGCAGTATCCTACCATGGGTTCCGTAGCCGAGAAAGGTAAGTGAGTGGAACGTGCAAAAAAACAGATATTGAGCGACTTCTATTCTAAACATGCATGTAGAACGTAGTCGAAGGCAACTGAGATCAGTTATCAATGTCACAAGGCCTCACGTGGTATTGTAGCATTAACAACTGGGCCCCCCAGGAGTACTTTAAGCGAAGACAATGGCGACGATAGCTTTTATCACCACCAGTGAAAAACTGCGCAGAAGAAGATGCACACGGCAACAGACGCAGCCAAACCGATGATCTGTGACAGGTATGACAGTCTTCTCAAGTCCCTAAACCTCTCGTCACAACTCAGAACGCTGTCCTGTCAACCGTCAATGCTGCCCATAAATGGCGACCCCGAATTTTTTTAGTGTTGTGCTTTCAAGAGAGTTGACATCAGAAGATCAGAGGTACGCCTGAATGGGTATCGTGCAACAACATTCGTGGAAAGTTGCTTCACTACCCAACAGAATTATCATGGCTATATATATATGAGTGACCAGCCCTAAACATGACAATTAACATGTAACCTTGAGGCATAAAAAAGCACAGACAAAATTATCTGTGCGTCTGATTTGTCCGTTGACGTGCTTCCAATGCACAATCCTCCGAGGCACATTACCGATTTAAAGTTCCATTTCCAAGAAACAGAAAATCGTTTCTTTTGCGTGGTCACTGGAAGCCGGAGCTAAATCAGAACGTCAACCCGAGAACAGATTACCAGTATACAGCTTCAGATTCCCAACTACACTTGTTTTGGAATGGGTCACCCATCTAGTCCCAGGTAAAAAAGCTGTTCCTCGCTCAGGTCGCCGAACCTAGGTACACCCCCCCCCCACCTCGAATGACGTCGAACTAAAGACGGAGGCGGTATCTGGTCATTGGTCACAACCATGCAACACGTTCGAATGTTGGGCTGCTTACTTTGACATACACAACAAGCATACTTTCAGGAACCCCTTCCACCAAATGCTGATGAGATTGAGGGGGCGCAAGACAGCCCTCGCGACTTTTTTACACTGGATTTGTAGTGCAAATTTCAAATAGGAGACGTTTGTGGAGGAACATATCCCCATCAGCAAGGTAGACAAGGACGATCGCGGCAGAACGCCATAAACGTCACGAAGAGACCGGACCTTACCGTGGTGTAACGGTTTGCACACCTCAGCGACCCACTGAGCTATAGTGGGGGGTGTCCCCACGACACTCAATCTCTCATACCAAGTTGATCACTGGTTAGGGTTAGGAACATGTGGCGACTTGTTCCGTAGAAATGGTAATGCATTTGCATTTCACGCCAAACACCGCTACCTTGCGGTTAGGCTTTTGAGCCAAAGGCTTTGGTTGAGGACCCTAATCGTCCCCCTGTCTAGGTGTGGGTGCCCTGAAAGTATCCTAGCCCACGTGCAGCCTACGTCTAACAATAAACTCGTGCCACATCGGCCGTCGCGTGGTGCCATCAGCCGGGTCGCCTTACTCGCTGCATACAGCAGGGCGGGTAAGCGAAAACAGGCTACTGCTGACGCCTCCCTTCTTTCTATTTCACATACTTTTTCTTCCCCCTCTCCC
>SJOL01008148.1:192468-208668 GCA_004794785.1 Opisthorchis felineus | reverse complement strand
TTGCATCAACAAAGTGTAAGGTCATGCTCCTGGACATGCAGTCACTAAATGTGCCACTTACAATCCAGGGAGAGAAACTCGAAGTTCTGGAGCGTTTTACGTATCTCGGAAGCTGTATTAGTTCTGACTGTAGTGTGACAGATGAGGTCAATGCACGAATCTGCAAGGCTCGGGTCGCGCCTGCTAGTTTGAGACACCTATGGCGTCAAAGTGGTGTATCACTGAATCCCAAGCGACGTGTGTACCAAGCTACAGCTGTGAGACTTGGCCTGTTCGAGCAGCGAAACTGAGACGTCTTCAGGTGTTCGACAATCGTTGTCCCAGAACCATAGCTCGTGTGGGTTGGTGCCGGCGTATCCGTAACGAGGCAATTAGAAGACGAGTTTTCGGTTGTGCAACGGGTACGTCCTGTTAGGCGGAATTCCACACGGATCCCGATTTACCGCTCGCAGTCAGGTGCTGCTACGGCCGAGAAGCCTATTCCGCGCAAGATTGGCCGAACCCTGGTCTCGCCTTCACATAGATTATGCAGGTTTAGTGGGTGGCCAACACTTTTTGGTCATGGTCGACGCTTACAACAAATGGCCGGAAATTTTTCCGGTGAACAGCCCCACAACTGCCACTACAGTCCTGGAACTCCGACGATTGTTTAGTCGCTTTGGAACGCCAGACACTATCGTATCCGACAACGGTAGTCAGTTCACGTCATCGGCGTTCGGAAACTTTTGTCGGGAGTATGGCATAACGCATGTCCGCTCGCCGCCGTTTCATTCACAGTCGAACGGCCAGGCGGAACGCTTCGTGGACACTCTGAAGCGGGCACTTCAGAAGTCCAGAGGGGAGGGACCAACGGAAGAGATTTTGCAAAGGTTCCTGCTGGCATATCGAGCGACTCCAAACCCCAACTCGCCTGATGGAGTGTCACCTGCAGAGGCACTGCTCCGAAGGAAGGTCCGAACACCGCATGACACTATCCGGTTACAAAAAAGGCAGCCTAGTCACCGCAACACCAGAATGGAAGAACAGTTCAACCGGCATCACGGAACAACTGCGCGCTCTTTCAGCGAAGGCCAGAGAGTGTTGGTTAGTGACTATAGCGGAAGACACCCTACGTGGATTCCAGGACTCATCCTTCGTCGGCGCGGCAAAGTGCTCTACGAGATTCAAGTTGGCCCAGCCAGGTGGATACGGCACACAAATCAAATCCGGCCGACAGATGCGCAGACCCTGTCCACAAGACCGAGCGAGTTGAGTCTAGAGATGCTTCTGGACACTTTTGATCTCGGCACCATCCCAGAAAATCCATCAGCTGCTTCGTCGGAGGCCCAGCCTGAGCACGGATTACGACCGCGACGCTGGACAGACAGGATCAGCAAGCCAGTGAGGCCCCTGCAAGTGAATCCTCGGCTTCGAAGCTACGTTAACAAACTTCAAGGGGGAGGTGTTAGGCGGAATTCCACACGGATCCCGCTTTACCGTTCGCAGTAAGGTGCTACTACGGCCGAGAAGCCTATTCCGCGGAAGATTGGCCAAAAGTTCGGGAGGCTTGCCAGTCCGACATCAAGCCGAGATCTGATTGGTCGAAAATCTGGACCCAATAACCAATCATGACCCAGTATTGGCCGAATGCCAGTTAACAATGGCGCATCCAGAAGGCGTCAGAATTTCCAGAAAGTTGTCGCCGCTCACGCTATATATATGAAGCGCTGTACAGGTATTCTTGACTTTGTTTTGGGCGTTAATATACCTTGTGAACCTTTGGTGGTTGTTTTGACGTGAACGCTAGCTTGGGAGGCTCAGACCGAGAACTAAGCTGAGGAAAATACCGCTAATACATTTCCATTGAAGAATGTGTCCAGCAGCAGAAGCTGCGTTGACTGGGACATGTGTTGCGTATACCTAACCATCGTTTGCCGAAGAGAGTGCTGTTTCCCATGCCCAATTCGGAGTGGCAGAAGCAAAGAGGTGGCCAACCCCTGACCTGGCAGGGGGGTATGAAGGAGATTACGAAACGCTTGGGTTCTGTCGGTGCGACTCACCTTCCAGGATGGGGACCGCGTAATGCTCACTGCGCCTGGTTGGAGACGCTGGCTGCCAACCGATGTCAATGGCGACCTTGTTGTCAGTTGCTATCCAGATGGCGTGAATGAGCGTTTGGAGGTGTAGGCACCTCGGGATGATTGTAGTAAGTTAGCACTAAGTCCCTTCCCCGTCCACCTTTATTCTTTTTTTCACGATAAGGCTTTCAAACAAACCATGGTTGTACGGCAGCGAAGCATCGGTGTTGAACACTGATGTCATGCTGTCAATGATGATGATGACTTCAGGATCTGTATAAGTATCAGGCAGCACTTTTAACGAAGCCGGAATGGTCACAAGCACTTCAAAAATCGAGTCCAGCGAACATGGCGCAGAAAGGTCAGCGAATATGCTGCACGCGAAAGGACTGATTTTATTAGGGAAATCACTTACCTTAGAGAAGCGAAGCGTGCATTTGTTTTTTTTCCACACTATCGAAAGCACTTTTATGGTGGAAAACCTCAGCTTTCCACGTTATAAAATCGTCCGATGACCTGGAGCAGGATACGGCGGCAACTACGGATATTAGTTGTGTTAGTGTCGATTGAAAGCCACTGGCACTTAACAGGACGTTTCGAAACCAAAACATAAAATATGACACCAAGCAGGTAAACAGGACCTAATCTAAACAGAAACCCAGCCGTGTTGGATAGAGTGGAAGTATCGATTGTCAGGCACCATTCTACGTTGGAAAGTGCCCGAAGGACTGCTAACTGTGTTTGAAAGGGTGAGATGGCACAGTGGTTAGAGCGCGGATTTATTGGCTGGAAGGTCCGTGGTTCGAACCAGACCTCTGCATTTCGACTTCCCCTGTCTAGACATGAGCAACCTAGCAGTATCCCAGTCCTCATGCTGACTTCAGGTGGCATTGCAGCAAGGCACCGAAAGGGTGTTACAGCTGGACGATCATCTTTTGATTGTTATCTAATTGTGTTTTATAACTCATCCGGAAGCAAAAACAGAGAAATCCCGCGTTGGAGTGCAAAATCAGGTATTTTAAAACCCCTCACCAGGAAATCTAGTACTTACGTCGAGAATTCTTAAGACTTTGCCAACAAAGTAGCGGGCGTTACCGTGGAAGCAGACGACATTCTTGTAAGTTTTGATGTCAATTCGCTATATGCAAATGTGCCAAAAGGTTACTCTTTGGAAATAGCTAAGCGACGGCTACTAGCAGACATCACCCTTTCAGAACGGACACAGCTTACAGTAGATGGAATAACGGAAGGCATAAAAGCATGAATGAATCTCACCCACTTCGTTTTTGACTTCGTGGTTTACACTCAAGAACAAGGTCTACTAATGGGATCTCCAATATCCCCGGTTTTGGCAAATATATTTATGGAAGATTTTGAACAGAAAGCTCTAGCCGGATTCCCATACCCACCCAAGATATTCTGGCGTTATGTAGATGACACTTTCGCCATGATGAAACGAGACGAGGTCACTCAGTTTTACGATAGAGTCAGCCTCGGGTACACTGGCCTTAGATTGCATGATAAATAAGGTCGGGGGAAACTAAACACTACAGTATACGAGAAGCCAACTGACACTGAAGCAATTTTGAACTACTCGTCTGTCCATCCGAAGTCGGTATTCGCTAGTGTTGCCTCATCAGTGTTTAGGCGTGTAAGCGCTCTGTGCACAGCAGTTGACCGGAAAGCGGCCCAAATTGAAGTAAAGAACAGACTTCGGGGTAGTGGATATCCAGCTAGTTTGATTAGGCGTCGATTGCTGAGGGTGTTGGTATCGGTAGCGAAACCCAACACGGAATAGATTGGGACTGTTGTTATTACATATAAACCAGGGACATCGGAGGTCATTCGAAGGATTCTAAACACGGCCAACATAAGAGTAACTTTCCAGAGGGGAAACACTGTGCTGTGCACTGGTAAAATTAAAGGATCGCCTTCCGGTGAACAGAACCAGGGACTGTGTCCACAAAATTAAGAGTAACGACTGCATTAAGGTCTACATACGACGGACGGTCAGGGGACTTCACACCAGAATCGGAGAATAGGAGGAAAATAAACAGGCCGCCGAGAAACGCAGATGGATATCGAGCGTTACTGAAAGGCTCGGCAATAGCAGAACATGCACCGGACACGGGACACAAAATTTAGAAAATGTTGAGGTTTTGAAACGAGGGCTCCGGTCTGCGCCAGAGACTGATGGCCGAGGCCGTAGAAATCCTCAGGCATCCTAGTATTAACAGAATAGAAGGCGTGGAACTGGAAAGCATGTGGAGAACGGTTTTGGATCGGTCCAGCTGACATGTGTTGGTGAGCGGTTATCAGGAGTAGTCACCATCTGAATAGCACTTAACCGCAGCTACCTTCCCTCCCCCAACTAAGTTGTCGCAACACTCACAAGTCCATGAAGACCAACGAAATCTACCAGTGGCACCCGCGGTGAACCATCAATTGAAGCACCATGAAGTGGAAGGTTAAGGAAACAAACCCGATCGGAACTAACTTGAAATGTCCCCAACCCATCATCGCAAGATTTTGTCAACCGCACCAACCGACAAGAGCCGTTAATTGACACTCAACACTGATCTAGTGCGCTAGTACGAAGACGTCTTACTGATTGGTTCTCCGTCTGCTTTAAAACCTGACCAACTTGATGACCTATTCACTTGGCCTGATGAAGCTTTTGTGTCAAAAGCGAAACGTTGCCCAGTTGAAAAAACTACCGATTGTTTTCAGAGGTCTCCTGAAACGATGACTTATCAATCGGTCCCAAACTTTATCCAATTGATTCAAAACCAGTGTGCGACCCAGAAGAAGCGCAAAAGATTATGTACTACCGGGTTGCTCAAGCCTAGACAAGGCTCACCAAAAAGCTAGGGTTGGGTACGAAAAATCGACCTTTCAGATGGCGGTTTTGCGGCACAACTGCTGAACTATATCTGAATATCACATTCACTGAAACTGTGAGTACCTGCCATTGAACAACTTGATGCCGTTCTTCAGGTAGAATCACACTTCAATCTCTTCCTTCCGTACACCGTGCCACCCAACGAACGACGTTTTGCATCCCTGTCCTGTCGGGGAACATAAATTTCGGGGATTTGCAACCGCAACTATATGCCATCTTTCTGAGTAAGTCCATCCATTGAGTCCAGGACCGGGAATTAGTAATGATCGTTCGACGTCAATTCGTACATCCAGTTGCATAAGCTAAACTGCCAATGTCTTCAACAGCTGTCACCACGTACAACCTATTGTCCAAGGGTCAATTTTTCTGTTTCATCCCAAGTTCGCAGATGAACGCCATAAATTTTCAGGCACATTTGTTCACATCGTTTTCGTTGAGCAACACTTGTTCCTCTGTAGACCTATATATGTTTAAGTAGTCCGCTCCCCTGTAAGTTGAATCCCGCCTGTCCTTAGGACGTATTCCTACTACCACAACAGACTAAATCGGTCGCTGTCTGACTGTTGCCCCAAGGGATTCACAAAACCACTTCGCAACGGGTTTTTTCTTTCAAAGAGGCCAGTTGTACTAAAACAAAAACTGTGGCGCGCGAAAATGACCTAAGTCAATACATGAATTGGCAGCGAGAGGAATCTAGTTGCTGCCACAGTAGGTAGTGCAGGGTCGGTTGCGGGTGAAAAATAACACCTTAAGACCGTTTCCTGTGATTCTGGTCCTGCTATTATATGAACATGTGGATCGGTTCCCTTTCTTTAATACTACGGAGACCGACGCATTCATTTTATCCAGCAACTTCAATAGGAGTAAACTGACTTAAAGACTGTCAAAAACGCAAGAACGCAGCAACGGTAGACAGCGTTGGAGGTTGTCAAAACTCGCTAATGACGACTTTCGCGACAGGTTGGGGTCATATCTTACTTCGACTGACTCATCAACCTACTCGAATGGAACAGCAATAACCCATCGAGGATGGACACTTGAGTTGTGTTACCTCAAAGGCTTTCACCCTGTTTTTAAGCGGGACAGGACCTGCTTGTTATTGCCGGATAATTGCAATCCTCATTAGCACCACACCTACTGTACTCCGAACCACATGATCAAGTTTGTTGTTTCAGCAGCAGTATGTACAAAGTCATTCAAGATCTTACTTGTCCCCAAAATTCCTACTCCTTTCTTAAACATCCACCTTGCAAACAAGACCAACTACAACACCACGCAAAGGTGGGGTAAACTAGCTTCTGCAACACCACAGCTAATAGGCGAGAACTGACCTCATTTTGGGGAGAACACATGGTGTAAAATGGCAGTGACAACTGACTGGTCGTTACAGGCCCAAATTTAAGTCAATTGGTTGCAGCGAGTTTCAAGTTTCTGGATAATGCTTGTATCAGCTGTCCATAGTCACCAGATGGCGAGCATGGCCCAGATGTGGATTCGCGTTTTACCAATGTGCAACTTCGATCAACAGCTTAAGTTACAGTCCGATTATTTGACATCCCCGTTATGTTTCCTGAAATTATCCCTCAAGTCGTTAATCCTACCATACGCTGCTAAAATTCGTTTCTTTGATTCTGTTCAACCCAATTCAACTGGTCATACATTGAGGGTTTGCAATATCACAGGACTGATAGCGTGGCGATAATGTAGATAGGTGAGTGGGTGCAGTTGCCATACCGGGAGGTTATGGACTGCTTCGCTGTGATGGCAGATCACTGTGTGCCAGATAAGCTACCATTCAAAAGAAACGGCAAAGTTGTATTGCTTCCCATCATCTGTCATGCATAATGATGACATGAGCAAATGATGAATAGCGATGGGGATCGTAAGATTATTGCTGCATCATACAACATGCGTTTAATGAGTGCTCTGTAGTTGGAAATTGAGAAAACTGGTTAGCTTGTTGAAAACAGTTATTCCTACACTGAACTGAGGTTGGCGGCACGTGTTACTGAGAACTTATATGCTCTATTTTGTTGGAAGTTTGGGTGATCTTTGTCTCTTATAGTGGGAAAAACCTAAAGAATTGAAAAAGGTCCTTATAGAGAGCCACACCACTTAAATTGAACACCAAAACATCAACCATAACGACCTTACATTCCAGTTCACACGGCCACCAAAACTTCCAGTCGGATTGGCTTTATCAGTAAAACGCAACGAACAAATGTCGCTACAGTGTGGCTCACGTGCACAAAAGTATGAAAGTGCCGCCACAAACAGCAACGCATCAGGAATTAATACCAGTTGTTCGGCTTTTACAGTTATGGAGAAAAGGTCTGAACAAAAGCCGAAAATAAGGGATGGAGAATAATTGCAAACAAACCCTATATCAAGGGTTAATGATTGCAATAAAGGTTTCTACAACGTCCAACAGTGAAACAGACACATCCAAATTCTACCAGCAAGGTCAACTCGACATCATTACAAACCGCACTCAATCAAGGACCAGCGCACGAGGTACTTTGGACGAGTGGGTTAAGGCACCACTCTTCCGCGGGCCACTTACCACGTTCCTGACTCTCAGTAAGATGCAAGGACAGCCACCTGGAATCAACTGAAAATGATAAACCGAGGGCCTAACCAGTACTGCTCAGCAGGCAGAGAGCGAACTTACTGACCGGAATGTCCGTGATTCGAACCAAACCTCGGTATCTCGAATGCTCCTGTCTAGGTTTGGGCATCCTTCAGGTAACATGCCAAGTTAGCGTCGAAAGGGTGATACAACTGAATGATTTTTTAGCAGCCAACAACAAATCTTCAGCGCTGGTGATGGCAATAATAGTATGGATTTCCAAGTCCGAAAACGGATGCAAGAAATTTGTCCCTTGCAGAGGTATAACATCATGCGTTAATGTTCTGAAGCATAGAATGCTCAATAGAAGCGAAGAGCTTCATTCAATCCCGAGGAAATTCACTCCTGGGAAGGCTCACTGTGGTTCGGAAAACTTTCAGTGCTGTAAATTGCAGTGGTTCGGTCAGGCGACGAATCAGCATTTGCCACGGAAAATGCTGTTCTTGATAACGCCTTTGAGAGGATACACACCTCAAGGTGGAAGTAAAAACTGACAAAATTAGGACAGATTATGGAGTCCCACTAGCTGTCAGTGCCACTCAGGCTAGAATCCGGTTTCCCTGTGCCTCAAGGGAACAGCCGAATAAATGGAGGTCAGCCAGTCAGGTGATACAGATTCGCTCACGGAAAACAGCGATAACATAGGGCATGCGAGCGCTAAGTGCAACGGACTAGCCACTTCAACTATGCCACGATAACTTTGGCGGGGCACCAACGGTCCTTGCCATGCCTTGTGCTGAGCTTCACATCTGGGGGAAACGACAGTTGTCGAGTTATGGACTGACCACACTTTGTGCATGGCGGGAAGAAAATAACTATGCGAGGCAGGCGGCCCTAGGATAAACGAAAGGCCTGGAACAACCGGCGTATTCTGTGGTGTGCGACAGGCTCATCTATCCTGGGCGAGCCACTTCTTCCGAAACGCCCTGTCAGTCCTATGTTTCTACAAAACCTGGCAGTGTACCGGAGACTCTGACGGTCAGCTGTAACATTTGGTGCCTAATTGCTATGCCACTCGAGGGAAGCAAGAGGACCGAGATAATGTTAGCTTGCCCAAGCCTAAACTGCAGCGGTCGAGATGCCTGCTTTGGATTCGAACTACGGACCTTCCGGTTAGTAAGTTCGTTGAGTTATCTCAAGCTCAACGGTCAAAACCTGAGTCTTCGTATATACCCTGCGAGCGCAAGCTGCGTCTTCGATCCGCACGGCCAACGAGTTCAGTATAATTCCCATGAATTTGACTCTCCCAGTGATTGATCAACCCTTCATGACCAGACAGGAAATTACTGCAGTGGGACGGTCTGTGCACCTCCGTAACCTACTGAGCTATACTGGGGAACGTACAGGTAACACAGAATCTACCATACCAAGTTGGTCAATGGGTAGAGGTCTGATTAAGTCTCTTGGTCCTCCAGGTTGGGAGCATGTGTAGCGACTTGCTCTACAAAATGCAGTTTGTTCTGGCGGTCTTGCGCCAACCACTTTTGTCGCGTGTTTGGGGTTTAGAGCCCAACTTTCGTTGAGGTCCTTAGTCGTCCTCCTATCAAGGTCTTGGTGCCCTAGCAGTATCGCAGTGCAGGTGCAGCTCTGAAACGCCTTATAGATGCTTTACTATCATATGTTGTATTCAGTTTCGCACAGCTGCCTATTTCTCTACTTAACTGTCTGCTGCATTGCTCAGTGACTCACCGTTTTGTTTTTCCGCCTCACGTCTCAAGTGCGAATCGAAAAAATCTAAGTTGCGGAAATCGAACGATCCTCACTCATTTACATCTGGTTACCATTTCGACTACAGTTTAGTCAACTCACGAATCAACGACGGGAAACTTTGTGCAGCCCGAGCTATCTGACGCTGACCGAAATCCATCCGAATCACTGGTTCTGCACATTCTCTAACTCTCTCGACGAGGTCCGAATGCTCAACCTACGAAGAGGTCATCGAGACGTTCGAAAAGTACTACGTAAAGCCTAAAAAAGGGAATTACTCGTCACCCACTAATAATATGCAAACAGGAAGTTGGGCAAACTCTTGATCTGTTTATTGGGCAAATGATCTCTAGTTAAGTGCTGTAGTTTCCAAGCGAGTACTGCGGGATTTTCGAGGCGTCGCTTTGCCAGATGCTTCCATCTTCAGTATACATGGCAGAGATTGTTAGAGAGAAATACACTGGACTTTCAGACAGCATACGATACTGCCATGTCCCTCACACTTGCCCAACTGCAGTTTAACGTACCAAAACAGCGCTTCTCCGTGCGGCACCCTGCGGACTACGTTGTAATCTACAAATTCTTCTGTTGAATCCGAGATAACCGTGGCGATAATTTGTTTTTCTAAATGTTTTTAGGTTTAGGACACTCCCGCTCCGGTGCACGAAGCAAAGTGCAAATTGCCTAGAAGAGGAGACGCTTTTGAAAGGTTTGCATGTCTGGTTCTACCACAAAGCAGAATAACCCTGCAGCTGACACAGTTCTGTCTGCCCTTATCAAGTCGGAGGTTATATCCTCTGATCGGCGTCTTCATAAGCAGAGTTCGACCTAAGGCTCTCGTAGACACTGGAATTCCCGAAGTTTATATTGCTTCCTCGGTAGTACGTGAGGACATTTGAAAAGTAAGCTGATTAAAAGCCAAGATCAGGAAGGCAAACGCCGGTCCATTAAACCACACTTGAAGTCCCCTTTTACGTCAAACATTTGAGTTGAATTACACTCCTTAGCCATGGGTTTTCAGAACCTCATAGAAGAGCACAAATTTCTGTTAGAGAAACTAAACCCTCATCATGCTTGTGAGGACAGACCGCAGCACGTTGATCCCGTTCTTTTTCAGTGGTGAGTTCATACGCCCGGAAGTCCACCGTCTTCTCAATGAGTGTGTTATACAAACAGCACTGCCTCCTTGGTGGGTCGATGTTCTAGCGGGCGTTCAGTAGATGATTGCAGCCAGACGAACAGATTCGTTCGTATGGACACCTACTCTCCGCGGCAGATCGATGGTTTTCTAGGGAATCATTGTTCGCTAAGATACCGTCATTACGATGGTTTGGAAAAACGCAAACTACCAAAAACAAAAGGTAAAACCACAAACTGCTTTTGAGGCCGTAATCGTAATCGTTCAGCTGTAGCACCCTTTAGGTGCCTAACTGCCATGCCACCAGAAGGAAGCACGAAGGTTGGGATACTGCCAGGTTGCCCAAGCCTAGACAGGGGAAGTCGAGAGGCAGAAGTCAGGTTCGAACCATGGACCTTCCGGTCAGTTAATTCGCTGAGCCATTTCGCCCCGAGGCCGTCAGCCGAATTTACCAGCTTCACCGAATCTCATTAGGCGTATATCATGGCGCCACCCGTCTTCAACAAATACATAGCATTAAGATCAAGGGTAAGCTGGTCAGTCAGTCTGACAACTTTACAATTTGTGGAAACAAGAACATTACAAAAGTCTAAATAACTTCCTCGAAGCGGCCAAACGACACAACGAACAAATAGTATGTTCGCCTATTGTCCAACTTTTCAGACAAGATATACCCTCCTGCGCACAATAAGACCTTTGAGACCTGCGGTTGTCCTCAAAGCCTCCTAAAGCCCGAAAGCCAACCTGGAGTGAGCTGTGTTAACCACACGTGCCTGTGCTTCTGATAGTGCCATTGCTGCAGCATTGAACCAGAACGGGAGACCCATCGCAATCTCATCTTAGATATCCTCTTACAGTGAAAGATATCGTGCGGAGAGCTGCGCGACAATACAGGCCGCTCAGAGATGGAGGTACTACTCTCCCGGGGATCACTTCAAGCTCATAAAGGGTGAGCGCTGTCGCTCTTATGTACAACAATAAGCAACAGGACGGAAATAATGAAGGAATTAAGCGGTGACAGATGGAATCGAATCGTTCAGCCGTGGCGCCCTTCCAACACAGCTGCTACGCTGCCCGAAGAAAGCATGAGGGTCGAAATACTGTCAGGTTGCCCAAGCCTAGGCATGAGCAGTCGAGATGCCGGGGCTGGGTTTGAACCACAGACCTTCCGGTCAGTAAGTTCGCGTCTTAACCAATGAGTCGATGAACCTGAAACGCCAGCAAGGCTGGAGACGAAAAAGTCAAACGAAGGAGCATGAAGTCATATGTTGATAATTTTGGTGAAAACACTATCTTGCAGCTAAGATCCAGTTACGTGGAATCTGTCCCTCCATTTTCACAACCCTTCATAAATTACACGAACTGGTGTCATCCCGGTCCATCCCACAGATTTTGTGCGTTCTAATGGTTTATCATATCCCACTGACGATGTCATGCTCACAATTCGTAAATGTTCGGTTTGTAACGAGCTGACGAGCTAAAGCTGAGCAAAAGAAAACTGACCAACTGATATCTCATAGAATGTAACTATGCATTTCTACCCCTCACACAGTTCCAGTTTCGTTGTACACAAACCTTAAAATATGCATTGTTTTGTTGGCGGTAGTTACGGGTGGTATTGCAACCTTGCAGTATATCCCGCTTTGTCGAACCGTTTGCGGGGTTACCTATTTGACGCCTTGATATGCAGCGCTCGTGGCTCTGGTGTAAAATGAATGGAGTAAAATGCAAGCCCTGAAGTCCACATGTGATCTGATTGGCTTCTGTTAAAAACACCCATTCATATTCCAAGTGGTCTTGATTGCCACGGCCTGCAAATTTCCGGTGGATTTTGATACACTTCAGTTCGATAGAGTTGAGCTATGGAAACCTCTTGAAAATAATGGAGTGAATGAACATGCGTAGGTTTGGCCCACACAACGTCACGAAAAGAATTAAGTCACGTACTTCATGACTGTCAACCTTGAATTAGTACTTTCCACCCACAAAAGATGCACGAGATGGCGAGATGGCGCAAGTGGTTGGAGCGCGAATTTACTGACAGGAAGGTCCGTGGTTCGAACCCGACCTCTGTCTCTCGACTTCCCCTGTCTAGGCTTGGGCAACCTGGCAGTATCCCAGCCCTCGTGCTTCCTTCGGGTGGCATGGCAGTTAGGCACCGAAAGGGTGTTACAGCTGAACAATTTTTTTTACAAAAGATGCACACATTTCAACTGGGTCATTGAGAGGTTTGCAATCGACTGCCTACAGGTAACAATGCTTCGGTGGGGTGTTCTTGATGGCTGGGGAAAAATGCTCTGCGCACTCCACAATCTGCACAGAAAGACCATCAGAATGTTTCTACCATACCTAGCCAATCGACTTGGATATTCACATCAGCTCTCAAAATTACAATATCTCTATATTTTGCTGACCGAATCAATCACTAGACCCCGATAGAGCCCATCTTCCTCTATCAGGGCTTATGCTGATACATGGACATCACTTAACGCGTCGGCTTGCGTTGATCTTGATGCGGCCAGACATTCGTACGGCACAAATACCACTAGTTGGTGGAATCTAGTCCAGGAGTGCAACTCTCACGCGGTTGATGCCACAGGTCGTTGCACTCAGATCAATGGAATCTTGCGGAGTCTGGGTTTGTCCAAAGCGGCTTAAGGCGCACGACAGAGGTGGGTTTTTTGTCCATGTTTCGGAAAAACGACGCAAATTGATTAAGGGAAGAAAAAACATACGGGTAAGAGAGGATCGTTGCCCAACTCGACAGATTAAGGACAGTGAAAGCTGCAATGTGGAGCCTAGTTTAGTATGAGCTTTGCACATTTTATCCGACAGGAGTGTGGAGGCGAAACATCTAGGTGGTTAAAAGGCAAATGGGCTATGACGGCCTAGTTAAGGGTGTCGTGAGAAGGGGTTTGTTACGAGGACTGTCTCCAAACGAACAAGTCCATTCTCCTAACAATGAAACCTTGTTTTCTCCATTTCAGCCTTGCATTGACATCCTGTTGGACTTTTCGCTCTTTTTATATTATAGTTCATTTGAATCTATATCACGGATCGGTTCAGTTGTTCCAGTACAATTTCATCCAGATCGTTTGTCTTCTCGATTCCGGTGCAACTGACGAGTCTGACTGATACATCATTAGAGACCATAACAGGAACGGTGAAAGAGGGAATGCACACAATACTACCCGAGGAAGGGGGCTGGCTCAGGGGCCTCGGTTCGAGGATTCGATTAAAAACCTAACAAAAAGGCAATGGAAAGACGTGTCATTTCGAGCGTCAGTCTGAGCCTCTGACCTGCTAGGTAGGCATTGCAGCCTCCTTGGCAGTCCTATCCAGTGCCAGGCTTAACAGTATGATGATGAAAATGGATGCGGGGGTTGGCTCAGTATGATCCCTGATGCATCTGCACATAACAGAAGCGCCCGTAGCTGCGTAGGACTCCCCGGGAAATAATTAGTGCTTTCTCGACCGTACTGGATAAAATGCTGATGGTTAAGTACAGAGCCCGCGGTTTTCAAAGGTTGACTTTCCCAGACTTCCTCTACCAAGAGGAATGTAGCATCGCTGCTTCCAGAAATATCTGCCCAGAGGAAACCCCTCACTTCCCTTACTCTTATCGCAGAGGATAGGACACGTTTTTAGATAGACTGACCTGACCTTTTAAGTATTCAAAGTGAAGCCTAATCAGTGCATAGCTGCCACAAAATCGTTCAGCCGTAACACTCTTCCGATGTGTAGCTGCCATGCCACCCGAAGGAAGCACGAGGGCTGGGATACTGCCAGGTTGCCCAACCCTAGACGGGGGAAGTCAAGACGCAGAGGTTGGGTTCGAACCGCGGACCTTCCTGTCACAAAAACTGAATAAAACCACCACAGTTGGTATCCTTCAGATTGCCAAAGACTAGGCAGGAGTAGTCGAAAAGAAGAGTTAAAAGGGAGGAAAGGGGCCTGGAGCAGGCTTACACAGGTCAATCTACAATCCGGACTCACTCAAGTAACCCGGATCGAAACTGACGGCGTGAGCAGCATTGACGATGGTTAACGGTCATTTCTTCCGTTTTCAGTCAAAACGCAAGGGGAGTCTCAGAAGCCCTATCACGGAAGGTGCAAAGCGACAACGACACTAACCTTTCGTGATCCCCTTCATTCCTCTGTGCCAAGTATCATAACATTCACCCTTAGGTTTGCGCCACTCTGAATTCGGTAACGAAAACAGCGCTTTTCTCGGAAGGCGTAGAACATGACCGAAGCGACATAGCTTGCAGCGCTGGTTACCTGCGACCTTCATACTGATGGGAACTTGTCGGTGTATCTATTCCAGAAACACTGACGGTCAGATATCTGAAGGTCATGCTCCTGGACGTGCAGTCACCGGACACTCCACCTACAGACCAAGGAGAGGCACTCGAGGTTGTTGAGCGTTTCACGTATCTGAGAGATTTTATGACTACCAACTGTAGTGTGACAAATAGGGTTAGTACGCGACACATTGTCGCGTTTTCTAATGATACACGGCGGCAAAACGGTGTATCCCTGAATCGCAAGGAACATATACATCTGGTTACAGTAGGGCTGTTTTGTTGTGGCAGACCTGGCCTCTTCGAGCAGCGGAACAAAGAAGTCTCCAGGCCTTCGACAGTCGTTGTTTCAGAACCATAGCTCTCGTGCCAGCGAGATGAGACAATTAGAACGGAGGATTCGGTTGTGCAACGGGAACTTCAATCGAGGAATGTGTCCAGCGCCAGAAGCTGCAGTGGACTGGTCATGTACTTCGACCTCTGTTATCGCGTGCCGTTCCACGTTCTCAATTTATAGTGGAGCAAGCAGAGAAGTGATTAACCTTTGATTTGGCAGAGATGCACGGAAGCTATTACGAAAAGTCTGGATAGTGTCGGTGCGACTCCCCCTGTGCACGGTTTTGCCCGCAGCATTTTGAACACTGGGGTCTTGAAGACCAGTGTCTCATCAACCGATAAATTAAAGGCACAGAATCCTTTAGAAAAAGTATTCCTGTCACTGCGGATCTATTACAATAGACCTCATAATATACTTTGCACAAAGCCTAAGTCCTCTCAAAAAGACACCTCATATATGGGCGAGGTTCGTTGCATTTCCACTCTTTAACTGACAAAATTCAACTCCTAGCTTATCATGGTGCAGAGGGCCTTTATACTCTTGGTACAACCGTGGTAGACGATATCAAATAACCCTTTCGATCACCTCTCTCAGACTTTCAACAGTCCGTCTTCATTCTCCAAACCATCTTTCGCAACCTACTCTCATCACTATCCAGCTGGTAAGCCTCTAGCAAACCGCTCCTCACCAAGTCACCGATCTCCCACTGGCATTTTATACAGGCCCCGTAATGGATTTCTCCCTCCGTAACCCGCGCTCAAATAAATAAAATGGCCAGTCCAAAAGACAACAACAGCCGACATATTTCTGTTATGGTCTCAGGCCTCAGTCGTCACACATAACTTAGTTCCTGAACTACGGTAATAGCGTGCTTTGTTACACTACTCACGCAAGGAACAACTGACTGGGAGGTAGTGAGTGCTACAAGGATATCCTCTGGGTGAGTACGACCCATGTAAGGCTCTGTAGGATGTCATCATCATCATCATTAAAGACAGCAACATCAGTGTTGACACTGATGCTTCACTGCCGTACAACCATAAGGTTTGTCTAATTATATTTAAAGCCTTAGAGTGAAAAGAAGAGAAAAAGAGTGGGTGAGGGAGGGGACCTAGTGCTGGCCTAT
>SJOL01008148.1:149604-188836 GCA_004794785.1 Opisthorchis felineus | reverse complement strand
TCACACCACGGTAAGGTCCAGTCTCTTCGTGACAAGATGTCCAGTGGATCCGATAAGTAATTCCGAAGCCGGCTGGTTAAATTTTCCAGTGGTTAGGCCAACATGCAGCGGCCGAAGGGTGCAATTTGGGCCCGGAGGCAAATGAAAAGGCCGACAGAGTACAAACATCCGTGAAACAGTGGCATCCTCGGGAAATGGGAGCTCAACCTGAGCAGTAAAGCAATCGCGTGAGGAGACATAGATACCACCCAAATGGAATGAACTTGACTGACTCCAAGTATCTTGCTCTGGGTACTGGTAAAGGGTCACAACTCTTAGACACAAAGCCACAACAAAGCTTCACTGAACCCTGAAAGCCATGTATAAACGAGCACGCAAGGATAAACATTATCGATAATAAGACAGGGCATAATTGCCATAACAAATGCCTGGTGATACACAAGGTGAACTGGGAAAAGTCGACATCACTAGGTGACGAGCCAGAAAGATACTCTGAGAACGATCCTGTGGCCACCTCCAAATCGATCACACCGTGTGAAATCACGCGCTAGGCACAGTAAATTATGTAATTGCCTGTTGGTGATTGGTACTCACCACTCGTTAGGTAGAGAGCAACAGGCCACCCCGCATGAGTTAGGCGGGATCTGTTAGCTGACCTGGTGAACGAAGTTAGTTCAGTTATTAATAAGCATGTACAGGCTCGTTCGTAGGTTAAAATTCCTAGCCCACACGAGCTGCACACTGAATGCTGGCGATGACGATGGGTGAAAATAGCAAATTGCGACCAGTGACGGAAGGCTTGATCACGCAAAATGTGCAGGCAAATGACATGCAAGCGTGCAGATTCTGAAGCTTAATACAAACAAGGCACTGGCACCATTATAAAGCACTTGGCAACAGGATACATGAAGCAGGAGGTATACCTGCAGTCTCCTGAGGGGGTACTGGATCGGATTTGGTGTGGGTGTCGGGGGACGGATTGACAACGGTAGAACTAGGGGGGAAAGCAGCGTCAAAACCACTCGGCTCTGCAATAAAGTTACTAAACGTTTTCTATCCATACCCCCATGCCCGGCTTTAGTGGCAAAGTCATCCATATCAGTGATACGTTCGTTTGTTTCATCCACCAAAACAATATCGTTCGACCGATCAAAAACCCCTATATTTCCGTATAAATCATCTATAGCAGAGAGCAGGACCAATCCCAACCAGCAACCAAATCAACCCACCTGGAGAGGACATCCCGCGCGACAAATCGTGCCGCCTTTTCTTGTTTTTATCCACCGACCTGAATGTACCGCTGAAGTTCCGACTTTTAGTTCCAATGACCAATCCGCTGGGTTTCCCAGTTTTTCGCTAATTCACTTGCGTTCGTTAAGAACGGTAACTTCATTAGCTAGTTGCACGAAAAAAGCAGGCAAAAACCTGTAGGCTCGGATCGTGGCGCATTTCATCTGAACTCGTATTCGCACGATGGCGTAAAGGAGGTAAAGGATTAGTCCCTCCAATCTGGTGACGTGTAGGATGTATACCAAAGGATTTTTGCGAAGCTAAATGCTACACGTGGAATGAAAACAATGTGATATGCGTAACTAACACAGCAGTGTGGAAACATCGGTGAAACGGACTGGCATGAATTGCTCAGTGTTCGATGGAGGAGTGGAAGTGAGGAAGAGGGTATATGAGAAATCGATATTGATCACACTATCAAAGCCCTAAGGCGCGGGGGCGAACGTATAGTACTTGTAAAACTCGTTTCAGAGTAAACGTAAAACAAGCTGAAATTTTTTATGTGAATGCGTGTCCAACGAGCTGCTACGAAAATGGTTGTCGACCTTAAATCCGTGGACTACGAAATGCGTCTCACGGCGCTTGACCTCTTTCCCCTCGAGTATAGCCGCCTCCGAGGAGACCTAATTCTTACTTAAGCCCTGTTTGAACAAGGTTTTCCAACAGTTTTTTCACCGTTGAGCCAGCAAACACACGGCGGGACATGGTAAGAAGATTTTCAAGCTAAGAGCGCACAATTTTATTAGGCAAAATTTTTTCTCATTTCGTGTAGTAGCTGCATGGAATAACCTTCCTCCGACGGTTGTCCACGCTCCTTCTAGAACCCAGTTCAAAGCACTATTAGACACTTTCCTATGCGAGTCCTCGTGCTGGCAAACATACTGCCCCTCGCTGAGAACCTAAAGAGCAGTGCTACACCCTTTTATCGTTTGTGCCTTTCAGTTGAACGACAGCCGCTGAACGACAAGAACAAAACCGACCCGGGAAACTTGGGCCAAAGCCACGATCCTGTGTATCAATCCGTGAATCCGTGAATCCGTGACTATGACGCAAGAGGCCTTTGGTCACTTAATTCTGAATCACGTGAGAGAGTGTAGACGCTGCCCCGAAACATCGTTTAGAAAGGATTGGTGTGGGGGAAATGCCCATGCGGGTGGCGCCTTGAGTGAATAAATCCAGAGACAACTTTTGTTGGAGTAAGTTACAAAGCAAAGGCACCGAATTTCAAGGTTCCTGTTGATACTCTCCGGAACATCCTAATCGGTTTTCGGCCGTGAGCTTACCAGCACAGGGACTTGCGTGAAAAATTACCTGAAGGCCTGGTGGACTGGGTCCCAGGTGCTCAATGGATAAGGACCGAAGGGAGGCTAATTCGCCCACCCAATACATGGGATAAGAAGCTGTCCTCTCAAACAGTACACTCCAAAATTGAAAAGCTTTTTGCCGTGTACCCGCCCTGTGTCTGTGGGGTTAGCGGAAAACCCATCAGTCAGATCTTGCTCAAACAAGGTGTAGGTAAGCACCAAATTCCGTCGGGTTCGGAGGTGTTCTAGGGTAAGGAGGGTAACAAGTTGCTGCTGATGAGATGACCTAGAACGGCCCGCTTCACAATGCATTCCATCCTGCACGACATGCAAGTAAGCCTGTAGCTGTCGGGCGATCAGCGGTCACAAGGTTTGTAAACTGGCGTGGAAAATGCGTACCACCGAGCCCAAATGTTTTCTCTCTTCAAGACCCTGAAAAAACACCAGGAAAATTGTTGGCCAAGGTGAATGATCTCTCCCTCGAAATCCTTTGACGCAGTTATTCTGGCCCAAAAAACGCTGCGGGGATTTGTTTTGTGCAAAAGTTCGCAAGCTCCCTATTCCGTATCGAGTAAGTTTATTGGTGACCGTCTTACTCTAAGTGAGTGCAATAGATGCGCTGGGGCAAAATGCGAGCTCGCATTATGCTCTATAAAGCCTTCGGCTGTCATTATTGGAGTGCTCCTAGGTTCGCCTTTCCCACCCCAAAACAAGATGCTGTTGGCTTCAAAGTTGTCCCGTGTTCTTATTTATTACGGCTTTGTTATCCATAGGCGAGACTTAGTTACTGAAGATGATCCACTAAATGATTCTTGGGGACCTTTCCGATCACATGATACCCGGGAGAAGCTTTCCTGCTGATCCTTAGCATTAGGGTTCTGTTGAACAAAAATGCTGCTGTCCAGCGGGACAGTGCATCAAGAGTGCCCGGGATCTCCTGAGGTCCCCAGTTCTCATGCGGAGCCCTTATCGACCGACATCGACAGATAAAAAACTCAATCCGTTTTTTCTGCTTATCTGCGGTGGGAGTTAAGACTTCAGAGGGGTGACTGACTGAAGGGGACTGACAAGGGTAGCAGCTGGTTGATAGATGAAGGTTGGTATAATAGAGAGAACGTAACAATCCATGGGGGTAAAGAAGGAGCGTGTGGGACAAATGACCATGTGCTGATGAGCCTAACGGCAATAAAACGCAATATTTGTTGACCTCTAGTTTCTACACCCATGCGAATGTGCCTTGACAACTACAGAGGTAACAGTCTGCCAAGCTTGTCAGCAAGCTGCTGGCGTCACTTCATTCCAACCGACAGCAGAAATGACTGAGGCCCATCGCATCAAAGCATAATGCGGACTCCCTACTTGCTGTAGCACAATGCACCTAAAACTTGCTGCACGGAAGTACCAAGAATATTGTCACGAACACCGTCAGCAGCTCTCAGTAGAACACACAATGCTCACCGAATCGGTCAACCGAGAGCTTCAGTGGATGGTTCTTTCAAAATACGGTTGCTTGCAAACTTTCGTCAGCCTAGTCTGAAGACTATATGACTGATGCGATTAGAGATACCAAAGAACAAGCCATTCTCTAAAAACTCGTGATCATCATTGGTGGAAAGCTGTTCGTGCTCCTGCCTTCGTTACCTCAATCTAACGGTCGCCTTAGTTGCGACCTCTCCAGGCAATGATGAAGGCGTACGGTTCGAGTGTCGAGTTGATGGCGTCCGCTAAATGTGGAGCATTTTGTTGCGTAAAGTCTGGCCAACCAAGTCAAGATACACATTCTTATTCCGAGACTGAATGTGTTGTTCGCACATAAGCCTGACAAACTTAAGTGCTCAGCCGAGAAATCTGCGGCTGCCTATGGGCCTTCTGGCGTTAGCATTCATTTGAACAGTGTTTTTGGCTCGGATAAACATGAGCGTACATCCTCTTAAACTCTAATGAGTGGCGATTTATCCTGTCTTGAAATCACACTCTTTGTTGACTTGACAGCAGACGGCCCAAATTCTAATGCTGATTCCTCCCGTGAATCAACGGCAACCGGCGGTTAAATGCCCTTTTGTTTCTGACTACTCATCAGCAACGTACTTTACATTTGTTTATTGTAACGCCGTTTTGCTTCGCTGCTGCTCGTTCCCCGGGTTTTGCCCCTGCTTAATATCTGCTTAAACTCTAGTAACTAATGTCAAAATTGTGTTGCCTGTCATCTTCGCTTGCAATTTTATATCAACTCTACGCATTTTCGAGTGTCTCCCTTGACATAAAAACGGGCCACCAGGGGATCGACTACAGAACAACTCGGAGCCAAACCCGGGGGTCACGAAGTAGACGGTGCTAGTCAGAACCCCGCTTTAACGCAATACTTGCAAAATTGCCAACCAGGTCGATGCTCGTCGCAAGTACGTTACAATCAGAGTGAACGGAAGCACGATTCCATTGCAGCTCGATACGGCTTCCGATAATACGATTGTTTCCTCGGCGCGCCTCGAGAAAGATCGGACCACCGAAACTCGGACAAACAATGGACACTGCCAGAAATGCTTCAGGTGGTAAGCTTCAACTACTTGGTGAATTCGATTGTGAGATGGAGATAGCAGACCACCGTGATTGTGGTATTGTCTATCTTGTTGATTGTGAGCTTAATTTCCTGGGTATAGTCTGCATCGATCACTTGCACCTCTCAACATTGTCAATCGACAACTTATGCATATCAAAACCAACCCAAATCTTGAGAGTGTTTGGGGCGACTAACCCAGTTTATGCCGCGATCCCACGACTACAACGGAAATATAATGAAGTTTCCAGCGAAGGTCTTGGATGCTGCTCGAAAGCAAAAGCGGTGCTTCATCTGCGCCCGGAAGCCCAGCCAGTTTTTAGACCCAAAACGCCAGTGCCATACGCGGTTTTCCCAATCCTCTATGCCGAACTCAAACGCCCTGAAGATGCAGGAGTCCTGAATCCGGTGCACCAGTCGTGGCTGTCAAAAAGCCAAAGGGTGCCCTACGTATCTGTGCCGATTACTCTACGGGTTTGAATGATGCCTTGGACAGTCATTACTGTCCATTGCCGTTACCTGACGATATTATTGCCAAAATGTACGGCGGCACGTATTTTGCAAAGTTGGATCTTTCAGAAGCCTACCTGCCAGTTGAAGTCCCAGAGGAATCCAGACATTTTCTGACGATTGATACGTACCGTGGCCCATTCCAGTACACTCAATTGCCGTTTAGAGTAAAAACTGCATATCCAGCAGATTATGGGCACAATGCTGTGTGATTTGGCCGGAGTTTCCGCATACCGTGACGCCATCATAGCCGTGTGGGCCACTAAAGAAGAACTTCTGTCCCAATTGGACGCTGTCCTTCAGCGGATAAATGACAACGGCTTCCGGCTAAAGAACAAAATAGGCGAGCGCTCATGCCGCAAGGTCGCTGACTCCAGCTGAACGGAATTACGGTCAGATTGAGAAAGAAGCGCTAGCCATAATTTTTGGGGTGAGAATGTTCCACAAAATGCCTTACGGCCGACACTTCACGCTTGTGACGGACCACAAACCACTGCTGGCTGTATTCTGTTCCAAGAAAGTTATTCAGGTCTACACAGCTAACCGTCTACAATGATGGGGCACGATTCTGCTCGGCTTTACCATAAAGTATGGCACAACCGAGAAAATTGGGCAGGCCGATGCGCCAACGCGCTTAATTGCTTCCCATGAAATGGAGCCAGAAGATGCCGTCATAACTACCGTTGCCGTCGAACCGTAAGTCCCTGCATTGGTGTTGGAGATCACTAACGAACTACCCGTGACTTTTGACGCGGTCCGAGATGCCACAAAAATGACAGCATACTACGAAAGGCAATGGGGTACCACCAATCCAGCTGGCCGAAAACCTGTCCATCAGGGGAACTCCGGAAATTTTTTCAACGGCGGAGTTCAGTATCTGTTGTCAGTGGCTGTCTTCTCTTTGGTGACCGAACTGTCATTCCCACCGAACTTCACCAGCGGGTCCTAGCACGGTTCCACAGTGGACATCCAGAGATAAGCCGCATGAAGGCCCTTGCTCGCAGCTATGTTTACTGGCCCGGTATGGATAAGCACATAGAGCAGGTATGTCAGAGTTGTCTCCGTTGCGCAGCTGCCTAAAAGTTACCCGACCGACAGTCGCCGCAGCCTTGGCCACAGCCAGAAAAACCATGGTCGCGCATCCATGTGGATTTTGCCGGACCAATTAACGGACAAAGCTTCCTCATCGTTGTCGATGCATTCAGTAAGTGGCCTGAAGTCCTTATTATGTCTGAGACAACAACGATGGCAACCATCACTAAACTGCGGCATTTGTTTTCAATATTCGGTATCCCGGAAACTATTGTGTCCGACAATGGTACTCAGTTCACATTCCATCAGTTTGGCGAATTCGTTCGAAGACACGGCATCACACATGTTACTTCCCCACCATTCCATCCCCAATCCAACGGTCAAGCTGAACGGTTCGTAGACACCTTTAAACGCGCGTTGACAAAAGCAGAAGGGGAAGGGACCACGGCAGAAGTCCTGGATACGTTCCTGTTGAATTATAGAGCAACTCCTAATCCACAGTCCCCAGACGGTCGCTCTCCAGCAGAGGGTATGATGAACAGACGGTTGAGACTTACCCATGACGCTATCCTGCCAACACTTATGTGTTTTCAATCACCGACAGGAGGGAAGCCAACGTTCAGGCCTGGAAAACGTGTGCTTGTCAGGGACTATCGCCCCGGGCACCGAAGATGGACTGTTGGAGTCGTCCTCAAAAGAATCGGTCAGGTGATTTACAGCGTCCAGGTGGGGTCATTGGTATGGAAACGACATGTCAATCAATTACGGCCGACTGAGTGCCCGATCCCAAAGGCGGAAGAACATTTACTAGACCTCAACCTGCTGCTTGAAACCTTTGATCTCCCAAGACCAGCACCAATGGCCACTGCTCCACATGTACCACCCAAGACAGATCCATTGCTGCAACCGAGACGTCGTACCATTCGCGCTAGAAAACTGGTGGAACCCTTACAACTTGATCCGCGTCGACAGTCTTACGTTGAACGACCAAAAGGGGGAGGTATCAGGAAGGTCAGATTCCTGAAAGCAACCACAGAACGCCCGGAACCTACTGAGACCCTAAAACTTCACCAAAATCTCAATAGGAAAGCCGGCAAGCATCCAGGCCAGTCAGTCATTCAATCAATTCAGCAACAGCCTGGATCGATGAAAGCAAAATTCAAATAGCGTGAGATCCCTTGTAAGTGTTGCACTCGCTCGTTCGCAATAAACCTGTTGTATTCCTCATCGGTGAGTCTTTTTTCCGGCATTAGCCACTGGAGCGGGAACAGCAGTCAGATATAACAGATTGGCGACGCCCGAACCCACGGAATCATGACAATAACTGCTGAAGCGTTGAAAGAAATTCTGCTGCAACAACAAAATCAGTTTGAAGCGGCGCAATTACGCTTGGTGGAAACTTTGACGCAGCAACTCAAAATTCAACCACCAAATTCCGCTCCAGATACACATTCAGTCGACTCGATCGCCAACAGCATCATGGAGTTCCATTATGACCCTGATGCCGGCCTAACCTTCGATTCGTGGTTCAAACGTTACGAAGATGTTTTCACAGTCGAACTGAAGCACAAAGATGATGCCTGGAAAGTACGCTTATTGCTCAGAAAGCTTGGCACAACGGAACACACAAGGTATTCCAACTTTATCCTGCCTAAGAACACGCGAGACCTCAGTTTTGATAAAACCGTGCAGCAACTATCAACAATTTTCGGTGAGCGTTCGTCCTTGTTTAATATTCGCTACCAATGTATGAAACTGGTGAAAAAGGAATCCGAAGACTACATCACTTATGCCGGTAGAGTCAACCTTGAATGCGAACAATTCAAGTTATCTACCATGACGAAAGACCAATTCAAGTGTCTTATTTTCATATGTGGTCTTCAGTCGCATTCAGACAGTGATATCAGAGCGAGACTATTGAACAAGATTGAACAAACTCCCGAGATAACGCTGCAGTCCATTACCCATGAGTGCCAGCGCCTTTTGAATCTTAAACACGACACGGCCATGTTGGAGAAACCCTTATCCAACACCGCTTTCAACATTGCCAAGACGACATCGAGGCAACCTCCCGTGGTGACAAATTCGAACGAAGCAAAACCCCCTTCAGCATGCTGGCAATGCGGCGAATGGCATTTTGTGCGATTGTGTCCGTATAAAAAGCACAAATGTTCAGTGTGCAATCGACGTGGGCACAAGGAAAGCCAGTGCCGGACGCGGAAAGCTAGCCAAAGACGCGGCCAAACCCGGAGGTCACGAAGCAAACGGAGCCAGTCAGAACCCCGTTTTAACGCAATACTTGCAACGTTTGATAACCAGCTTGATGCTCATCGCAAGTACGTTACAATCAGAGCAAACGGAAGAACGATTCGATTGCAGCTCGATACGGCTTCCGATATTACGATTGTTTCCCGACGCACCTGGAGAAAGATCGGATCACCGAAACTCAGACAAACAATGAACACTGCCAGAAATGCTTCAGGTGGTAAGCTTCACTTACTTGGTGAATTCGAATGTGAGATGGAGATAGCAGGCCACCGTGATTGTGGTATTGTCTATCTTGCTGCTTGTGAGCTTAATCTCCTGGGCATAGACTGGATCGATCGCTTGCATCTTTCAACATTGTCAATCGACAACTTATGCATATCAAAACCAACCCAAATCTTGAGAGTGTCTGGGGCGAGTAACCCAGTCGATGCCGCGATCCTACGACTACAACAGAAATATGATGACGTTTTCAGCGAAGGTCTTGGATGCTGCTGGAAAGCAAAAGCAGTGCTTCATCTGCACCCAGACGTCCAGCCAGTTTTCAGACCAAAAAGGCCAGTGCCATACGCGGTCTTACCAATCCTCGATGCCGAACTCAAACGCCTTGAAGATGCCGGAGTCCTGAAACCGGTGAGTTACTCTTCATGGGCTGCACCAATCGTGGTTGTCAAAAAACCAAAGGGTGCCGTACGTATCTGTGCAGATTACTCTACAGGTTTGAATGATGCCTTGGACAGTCATCACTATCCATTGCCCTTACCTGACGATATTTTTGCCAAGATGAACGGTGGCACGTATTTTGCAAAGTTGGATCTTTCAGAAGCCTACCTACAAGTTGAAGTCGCAGAGGAATCCAGACACCTTCTGACGATTAATACGCACCGTGGCCTATTCCAGTACACTCGATTGCCATTCGGAGTGAAAACTGCGCCATCCATATTCCAGCAGATTATGGACACGATGCTGTGTGGTCTGACCGGAGTTGCCGCATACCTTGACGACATCATCGTCGTGGGGGCCACTAAAGAGGACCTTCTGTCCCGATTGGACGCTGTCCTTCAGCGGATAAATGACTATGGGTTCCGGCTAAAGAAGGAAAAATGTGAGTTCCTCTTGAGTTCTGTGAAATACCTTGGTTTTATTATCGACAAAAATGGCCGTCGACCCGACCCGTCCAATATCGACCCAATTGTGAGGATGCCCCCACCGTCGAATGTTGCTGAACTCAAGTCTTTTTTGGGATTGATTAGCTACTACAGCGCTTTCCTGCCAATTATGCATCGGTTGCGCGAACCTTTCAACAAACTTTTGACCAAAGGATGTCAGTGGAATTGGTCACGCGACTGTCAGCTTGCATTTGAAGAAGTGAAGAGGCTGTTGCAGTCTGAACTTCTACTCACGCACTTCAGCCCCAAACTGCCTATCGTTCTCACAACTGACGCATCGAACCGTGGAGTTGGTGCAGTCATTGCTCACACATTCCCAGATGGTACGAAAAAGGCGATCGCTCATGCCGCAAGGTCGCTGGCTCCAGCTGAACGGAATTACGGTCAGATTGAGAAAGAAGCGCTAGCCATCATTTTTGGGGTGAAAAAGTTCCACAAAATGCTTTATGGCCGACACTTCACGCTTGTGACGGATCACAAACCACTGCTGGCTATATTCGGTTCCAAGAAAGGTATCCCGGTCTACACAGCCAACCGTCTACAACGATGGGGCACGCTTCTGCTCGGCTACAACTTTACTATAAAGTATGCCTCAACCGAGAAAATTGGGCAGGCCGATGCGCTAACGCGCCTAATTGCTTCCCATGAAATGGAACCAGAAGACACCGTCATAGCAACCGTTGCCGTCGAACCGGAAGTCCGTGCTGTGGTGTTGGAGACCATGAACCAACTACCCGTGACTTTTGACGCGGTCCGAGATGCCACCAAAAATGACAGCATATTACAAAAGGCAATGGAGTACCACCAATCAAGCTGGCCAACAACCTGTCCATCAGGGGAACTCCGGAAACTTTTTCAGCGACGGAGTTCATTATCTGTTGTCAGTGGCTGTCTTCTCTTTGGTGACCGAATTGTCATTCCCACCGAACTTCGCCAACGGGTCCTAGCACAGTTCCACAGTGGACACCCAGGGATAAGCCGCATGAAGGCCCTTGCTCGCAGCTATGTTTACTGGCCCGGCATGGATAAGCACATAGAGCAGGTATGTCAGAGTTGTCTCCGTTGCGCAGCTGCCTAAAAGTTACCCGACCGACAGTCGCCGCAGCCTTGGCCACAGCCAGAAAAACCACGGTCGCGCATTCATGTGGATTTTGCCGGACCATTTGACGGACGAAGCTTCCGCATCATCATCGATTCATTCAGTAAGTGGCCTGAAGTCCTTATTATGTCTGAGACAACAGCGATGCCAGCCATCACTAAAGTGCGGCATGTGTTTCCAATATTCAGTATCCCGGAAACTATTGTGTCCGACAGTGGTACTCAGTTCACATCCCACCAGTTTGGTGAATTCGTTCGAAGACACAGCATCACACATACTACCTTCCCACCATTCCATCCCCAATCCAACGGTCAAGCTGAACGGTTCGTAGACACATTTAAACGCGCCTTGACAAAAGCAGAAGGGGAAGGGACCATGGCAGAAGCCCTGGATACGTTGTTGCTGAATTATAGAGCAACTCCTAATCCGCAGTCGCCGGGCGGTCGCTCTCCAGCAGAGGTTATGATGAACAGACGGTTGAGACTTACCAATGACGCTATCCTACCAACACTTAAGTGTTTTCAATCACCGACAGGAAAGAAACCTAAGTTCGGGCCTGGAAACCGTGTGCTTGTCAGGGACTATCGCCCCGGGCACCGAAGATGGACTGTTGGATTCGTCCTCAAAAGAACCGGTCAGGTGATTTATAGCGTCCAGGTGTAATCAGTGATATGGAAGCGACATGTCAATCAGCTACGGCCGACTGAGTGCCCGATCTCATAAGCGGAAGAACAGTTACTAGACCTCCACCTGCTGCTTGAGACCTTTGACCCCTAAGATCAGCATCAGTAGCCACCCCTGCACATGCACCGTCCAAGACGAATCCATTGCTGCAACCGAGACGCTGTGCCGATCGCGCCAGAAGACTGGTGGAACCTTTTCAAATTGATCCGAGCCAAAAATCTTACGTTGAATGGCCAAAAGGGGGAGGTGTGAGGAAGGCCAGATTCACGAAAGTAACCGAAAACGCTCGGAACCTGCTGGGGTTCTAAAACTTCACCAAGATCTCGATAGGAAAGCCGGCAAGCATCCAGGTTAATCAGGCATTCAATCAATTCAGCAACAGCCTGAATCGGTGAAAGTAAAATTCAAATGGCCTGAGGTCCCTTGTAAGTGTTGCACTCGCACGCACCGGCTTGTTCGCAATAAATCTGTTGTGCTCCTTATCGGTAAGTCTTTTTTCGGCATTAGGCACTGGAGCGGGAACAACAGTCAGATGCAACGGACCTAGTTGTTTTCAACCTCGAACCAGACAGCGGAATTGTTCAGGACTTATTAACATCAGTGAGGCTGCCAGACATCAAGACAAAAGAAGCAGGACGTGTAACGACTAAATGCCAGACGAAATCGGTCTCTCCGAAGCCACGACGAATTTCGTATCAGGACCTCCAAAAGTGCTGCAGCTGTCTGGATAATGTATTTCTAAAACCCTAGGCTGGCAGTGGTCTGATCAAGTGGGTATATTTTCAAGGAAACCGAACACCGGGAATTAAAATACTTCGGATAGGCCATAAACCATTTCAGAAAAGTATTGTTCTTAGATTCAACTACTAATGTTTTTCGGCAAAAAGCAATTATCTTGAAGATAGTGCTATTACCAAGAAGATATATTGCAGTGAAATTAGTAATTTTGCCCATTTAGGCCACACAAAATAGATAGCAATCCGAATCACGTCTGCTGAAATTTGTTTGAACTGGTCTAAATTATTTTTTGGCGCGCATCTGGATTTCAAAGCTTTTTGCTCGCATGTGTCTGCGTTATGCGTGTGTTAATACCTTGTTCGTTCCGCTTAATGCAAAATTCTTTAAATTGTTGTTTTTTTGCACCGTTTGTATCCCTTGCAGACTTTGTTAGTGCGTCCACCCAGTAAATGAATAAAAACTGTAGTATTTGCGTCAGCACCGGGAAAAAAGTAGCAACATTATGTTAAACTTCAAGCGGGATTTGGCCTGTAATATTTCGCTCGATTCCATAAATCAAAGCGCAGTTGTTTCACAATGATAAGCAGCGGGTGAAACATCTGTTGCTCAGTCCGGTTTTGCCTGAAACAGCATGAAGACAATCATTAAGCTCATTCGTTGCGGCTTTTTCACAGGTATGAAGCGGATGATGTTTTGTACCACCGATGTATTGTTGTCCGACCGCCAAGTAAAGAGGAGTTGCCGAACAAAGGGGCGCTGTCCTTTGTACTGCGGCAGTATAAAGGTGATTATTCTGGATTGCTCTTATGACCCAGAAGGTATACACAACCTTCCGTAGATGCCTAGCTGCACTTTTGAGTGTCTGATATCTTGGTTTTCATAGTGACTGATGAGTGCCTATGCATTTGGCTTTGTGAGCATTGACGCACGTTTTGTTGGAACAGACCAAAACGCTCCAGCGTTGGGTATGCTTCGCTACAACGCGACAGATTTTATTATCCCGACATTTCGCGTACGTAATGAGAGTTCATGGAATACATGCGGCAAACCGCCTTCGCCTATTCTTCTTGAAAGCCCTCATCGTGTTCACAAGTGGCATGGGCACCAGCGCTCTTCTAAGGGGTCCTCTGTGGAAATCATCCAGTGTTTGCCTCTGCACAAAATATTTCGCTCGGTCAGAAAGACACCAAGAGGACAGGTTCAGGTGAATAACTTCGCGATGAGTGAATTGAAGGCTCGGAAGTTGGAGAAAAGCGTTGAGTTCTGCTGAGACTTTACGTCGTGCCACATCCATGTGTTCAAGTCTATCGGGAAGTAATTTTGCACCGTATAACTGCTGTGAACTTCGGTAATACACACTCCGTCGACAAAAATTCCATCGTCTAGTTCGCTTGTGTCGCATGACAAGTTTACTTTTCATTACTTCATTAGAACACGGATTCGGTAAAGACGTGAACTTACTGCTACGCAAATCCCCACGATGTACTCCTCACCTTACTGCCCACTGAGCGTATATTACCTATAGGCGGTCCGTTCATGCATATTTACTTTGATAGTGTGACCAGCATCCATGTAGAGGAGGCTAATGATCGTTTAAAAGAGCAAGTATTCCAACCTGAAAGCCTCTAGTATACCATAGCATCCATCAACCTCAAGGGCTGCAGCGCACTTCTGCTGGGGAAACCGGATATTAAGGCTTTCACTGCAAGCTGAAACCGTAGAAAGGAGGGTTTCAAACGTACTTCCTCCACTTTAAAGAAGGCTTTTCTGCCTTCTATGGTTGTAAGGCGTGAAAGAAACATGATGATCAAAAGGTTGCAATAACTTTATTGAATGGAGACGTACACACGTACAAATGTGCGCTGACAGTTGGAGTCCCCTACACCTTACTGAGCGCAAAGTGCGACCCTGAACCTCTGGTACCATAGTTGACGAGATATAAGGGCATCAGGTGAATTGTTACACCAAAATTTGTCAGCACATCTGTCAACAATCGTTTTGGCTTCCACGCGCCTGTTTGTTTTAGTTAATTGTGACGCACAATTTTTCCCTCTTGACCAACAAATATCGAAGTAAATATACTTAAAAGAGCTTTTTTTCAGGTCGTTTG
Source organism: Opisthorchis felineus (assembly GCA_004794785.1). NCBI lineage: Eukaryota > Metazoa > Platyhelminthes > Trematoda > Opisthorchiida > Opisthorchiidae > Opisthorchis > Opisthorchis felineus. Next base: position 174,081 of record SJOL01008148.1, on the reverse strand, counting down.
ACATTTTTACGGTGAAGCGCTTTGGTTCTTCAACCTTACTGCGTTAATCTATCGTTTTTTCTAGGTTCACGCGCTCTATCACGTAATCGCCGCCTCTTGTTGGCTATTCTTTATGTCGTTGGCTGCCATGTTCTAGTCGTAACTACTTGATCACGCCCCAAATAGCATGTTATTCCATGCTTTAGAGCGTAAAGTTGTTACGGATGGTCGAGTATCATGCAGGATGCCTGTATTTTACGTGAGGCCTAGGCCTCGCGATGAGGGCATTTCAATGCACCAGACGATGCTTACGCCACCATAGACCACTGCCTATGACGTGCTAACGAGGGTGATGGTAAAGGCTGGATTTTGGGAACGGTTTTCTGGCAAAGGAGATACAGACGTTTTCAGCAGCTATCTTGCAAATGTTTTTGAGAAAAATGAATTGCTCGACCAAATTCTGGGACCGATTGTATGTGCTGCTTAAAAGGCACAATCTTAGTGTCTTTTAGGTGAAAGGAACACGGCACTAGAGATCGAATCCCGCTCGCTTGTAAAGTCACGCATTTGTGATATTGGGCCCAACCAGGTTATTGGTACCCGAGGCTGCGTGTTCAATTGAAAGCCGATGCTGCTTTCAAAAATGGGTGAAAAGTGAATCACAGATACAGGATAAATGGTCACCTTCGGGGAGAGCTTGGTCCATGACGCGTTTAAAGACAGCAAGTTTAAGCATTTGCGTATGAGCATATTTTATAGAATCAGAAAAGTAGATGAAGTCTCCTGTTTGGTCGATTGATACACCCGTGTTAGGAGGGTTTTACTGTGACCTCAGTGGTAGATTCTCCAAGGAAAAGTGAAAATTTTTCATGGGCTTCAGTGCGAGGGAGGTTGTAGGTGTGTTCAAGGCATTCTCAGATCCTACGTAATTTTAAGGGTTGAAAGGCGACCCATACTCTTACCTTCCCGTTGAGTTAACGTAGTAAATTCCAGTTAAATTACGGTTCTTACCCATTATCTCGGAAGCTGTTGCCCAACCGCTTATTCTTTGTCTGCTGTTTTTGTTTCCATTACTGCCCCCTTTGCACAACGGGGACCTTGTGATTGGATTTTTTTGCTGAGCTAAAAACTACCGCCATGTAATCTCGCCATGTAATCAGCTGTTCCAACTAGTCCAAGGGCTAGACTCCCTACCTCGGCGGCTAGGTCCTTACCTTCCCGAAATTAGGCTCCTACTCTGTCCCAGCTAGTATTTGGTTTCTAGGTCAGCCAACAAAATCCGCCCTTTCCTGGGTTTATTTAGCTTGCTGTCATCTGCTTCTAGATTTTTTCTCTAGGACACCATGTTATCTGATGCCTCCTTGCAGTCAAGAGACGTTACTGCTCTCATCCTACTCCATCTTTTTCCTTAATCCCCCTCTTCTCAGGCTTCAAACTTCAGCTGTAGTTGCGCAAACGCCCCATACAACCGTTATTCATTCGATCTGGCATATCCGCGGTCTACTCTCACATGGTCCTCCAACTGAAGCGAAATTACCGATGGCTCTACATTGGCTTGACTCTACCTCTGTCCATCTCCTCGTCTAATCCAGATCAAGCTGCAACGGAAATGCGTATCCCCTGTCCGATCGCGGCAATTTTGACGACCGTTACGGGGCTGTCCAGAAACCGAAGTATATCAGTGCAATGATGGTATGGCACTGCCCTGCCCGGTCTGATGGCATTCCCGCAACTACTTTCTTCAGCATCTCGACCGCAACCTCTCGCGCTCTTGAGCCTGTAATCGCAACCACAAACAAATTTTTCACCTGGCCCCAACCGCTTCGTTCTAAACCGCTGAACAAATCGTTCGGATTCAACCAACCAAGTTTCCTGCCGCACTTTTGGTCCGCGTGTTATACAAGTTCAATTTCGTTTGCGGTGTTCGTTTGGCCCTAAGCATTGGTACTATTTCCCCATCAAAACTACCCTTTACACCTGACTTCCCCACAACAGTGAAACCAGGGAGTCTACGCAGTTGCAGTATAAACCATATTTTTGAGACGAAACTTGCCATTTGTCTCCAGATCGAATTCTTCAATCTCCGCCTCCATTTTTACATTTTGTGACCCTAGCCATTTACTCGACTACCCAAGGTCACTCATGGCCGGCAGCGGTTTTCGGTTTTAGTTCAGGTCAGCAGGCTTCGTCTTTGAACTTGTCGTACCTCATGCCCATTGTCCTCCTTTTTTGTGGTTCCCACAACAGTGGTGACTTTTCACGTAATAATCATGCCCGTTGTGTTGTTACCTGCCGATGGTGCCTCAATCGGCATGTTCCACACAAGTTGGGGAATAAACCTAGAATTTTTATTCTTATTTTTGTTAAATCGGATAATGCCCACTGCCTATGACGCTGTCTCCTTTCCACGCAATCCCCTGTACCCACAACATCCTCAGTCATGCTTTTATTCTGACTGTAACATTATGGTCATGCCTGACGGTATGCCACCCACAAGATGGGAATAAACATTATTATTATTATTATTAATTTTTGGGGAGTAGCAAAAGTATGTGACTTTGAAGAACAAATTGTCGAGCCTAATTAACGCCACCAAGTTAGTCAGGGAAGCTGTATACATTAGAATACATTGTGGGAAATTGTGAACAATTTAGTTTGGAAAACCTTCGGCGGACGAGGTTGATCAATCTGGTTGCCTTCTTGGAGAATGAGGTACTATCCAAACCTTCCCTTACACGTTAGACAATAATAAGTATGTTGTCGGCCTCGCTTTCCACCGGTAAGCTGTTTGTGAAGCAGAGACTGCTGTTCTCCCAAGGGGCGCAGATAATCGATGCCTGCTGCAACCTACGTGATCTGATGCACCAGAACTTTAGGTCATCGCGATAAAGTGACGATCTATGATCAGACGTGCGAAGAGCGCAAGCAGATGTTGTTACTAACAGGAATAGCGTCGGTCCACGCGCTGATCCTTGTAAGGCTATGCTAGAGAAAGGTAAATAGGATGAAATGAACTGGCAACAATTTGGGGGGGGGTGATTAGGGATAAAGCAAGAAGCATATCTGCATAATTAGCCCCCTACTCCTGGGTTTTCAGATAGGTGAGCTAGCGGCTTAAAACAAACCTTGTCGAAACCATAGGAGAAGTTAGGTTTGCAAGGTAGGAGCGGGAGTGAGGAAACTCGCGCCTGACTGCGTCGAGTTAAGCGGTAAGTAGACAATTGAATTGGGCTTGGTTCACAAACTTTTGCAGCATTTTATACGGGACACACTTAAGGCTAATGGGGTATTATTTGTTTGGGCCGTGGCGGTTACAGCCTGTGTGGACCATTAGGAAATTGGCAAGCTTCTAGTGGGAGGGAGGGATTTTAATGAAGGGCAAGAAAATATGGAAATTGATATGATGAGCTTACCATGTCAGCATATCTTGGACACTTTTCGGAGCATACTTCCCGGATCAAACAGGGAGAAGAATCTTTATGTTTTACAGTGTCGACTGAGATATTTTTGAGGCTAACTGGTCTCTTGAATAAGGCAAGTACGGAGTAGTCACCGCATAATCGGTATTCAACGCAACTGTCCGGGTGTTGGCAAGAGATAGAAACGGGTTTTGTAACGTAACGGTGAGGAAACCGCGCACAGTGCTTGTGAAAAGGCCTTGGGTTCCTTAGGTGCCAGATGTGCCGGAGAGGCGCACAATGTAGTAGCCCCGTCTATCTGTTACTTGTTTTGCAGGGAGACTTTTGTTTTCCATGAGAACAGAGTAGCGTTTGCATGCTTCGGGATGCAGCAGGCTATGCCTAAGTTTGTTTTTTGCAGGTGGGTGATTGCGGCTAATCGTTTTTACTGATCGTAGATAGTATTGTGTTGTATTTTAGTCAGTCCGTTGGTAGGTGTTGCGGAGGAGGGGAGCTCAGCCAGAGGACACGTCAGCAGCACAGGACTATCCAGAAATGGCGCCGTGGTCACTACTGTGTAATGAAGGAATGAGGAAATTGACATCCATCGTGCCACATTCACTGATGGCGATGAGGTTCACTTTTGCCAAGAGTTGGCAGGCCTAGGATTTCATGGGACTGCGGTATGTTGATGCCATGCTCAAGATGCAAATGTTCCTGGGAGGATAGGGACAAAAATATGATCTAGGAACCAATAGTGTCTCCTAATTTGTTCTTTAGCAGCTTACATTTCCCAATGGTAGGGAGCGGTTTGAGCTTTCGAATGATGGAATGTGGCCGGACCATAAACGTGATCTCCGTCTGATGGTCATGAAAACCGGAGAGCAGTGGACTTTGTGCCCTTGAGCGTGGGACTAGCCAGATTGTATTGGCGAAATTCAGACGAATGGTCTGTCAGCGACGAGAATACGTCGGATACCAGTTGCGCTGCGAGGGATCGGTGTGTGGTTCATTGTTTCCTGGCAGATATAACGTGTACATTTATCGGTTCAGCAAGAATCCGGTCACAAATGCAACTTGTGAGGAGGCATAAAAATAAAGACCACTCATTTCGGTGCGATTTCTCGAGGTGTTAGTGCACCTGGCACAAACATTTCTCCGTTTAACTTCTCTTGGACCCTTGTAGTGGCAGAGGCGCTGTATGGAGTTGAAATGGAGAGGTTCGATCGAGCATCCGATAAATAATGTCAGGCGTTGGAAAGGCCTGTAAAATAGGGGCGCGGAGAACTGGTGGTTGAAGAGTAGACAATGATGCCGGGCATAGATTTTAGGTAAGTAGAACTTAGATAGATGGCATCGAGGCGCGTACGATAGTGTTTGTAGCCAGAAGTCGAGGATTGGGTGACTGCGGGGATTTGACGTGTCGGCCGAGTGATGACTGATATTAGTGGAGGTGGCCTGGGTCATAAGCGGACGCTTATGAATTCCCCCGCAGCCAAAGTGCAGGACGATAGGGGGGGCGTCTATCTCTTGTTTATAGACCAGAGACAACTTAAAGCGTCAGGAAGTTTTCTGACGTCTGTCTTCGCGGTGATGCCAGCCGTCCGTGGTGGAGAATTTTAGGGACAACGGCTGAAGATGGCTTCAAAGTGGAGTCTGGTCAGAGCGGGTGCAGTGGAAATTGCTCATTTCGTCATAGTAGTGTTTGCAATAGTTATAATTTGCTGTTCATTTTGGGCCCAGTGCTTAGTTACGTCTCTCCTATGCTTGGTACATTATATTGAATGTGCACTTTTGCCGCTGACTTTCACACCTGGCCCAGCAAAACGGACATCTTGTGCCTGATGTACAATTCTCGACCGTACTAGCGCTTACCGCTTTGAAGAGCATTGGGCACTGTTTGTCCTTCCTTTACTTGCTGCACTTTACTAGCATTTTTCTTACCAAACATCTCCAAATACGTTGGGATCCATCTTGTCTGACTGAAACTGCATGGCACGCCTTCAAATCGGATGCTTTTATCGTTTTATCTAATATTACCCTGTACACCCTTCTACATCTACCGCCTGGATTTACCATTTTTGCGAACATGCTTTCTTAAAATAATCGGTAATAGTAGTCGGTGCTCTGAATCACCTCTTCGTGGAGCCGACTGCGTAAGCTGGATGTTTTTTGGTGTCTGGCGTGTGCTATTGGCGGCTGAAAATGAAACCACGTCGATATGCGAGAGAAGAACATCAGAGATCTCTGTCTCCAGATGAACAGTTTAGGTTTGATGGTAACGTTGAGGAAAGCGAGAACGATGAGTGGTGGAGTTGCAAACCTGCGATTCTTTGGGTCATTTGCCAGGGTGACTAGCAATAGGCGATTGTTGGCAGAATCTTTGTGGAAGGCACATTCCACAGATATGAGCCCCAGATGAAAACGAAGAGAAAATAATGACTTGACCAAGTCGCTTAGCGCGGTCTGAAGCTTGTTTTGAAGTTTGGAGCTCCGCGGATATGGAAGCGTGCTGCCCATCAAGCTGATTTAGCACGAGAAAGGGAAAAGGCCTCAAACAGGCGCGTTGTAGGCTGACTGGTTGTTGTGTCAATACAGTTAATTGGAAGATCATTGAAAATACTCTTCATATGGAAACAGAGGGCAACCAAACCTGTTTTATTCAGTCAGGTGGAAAGGCTGGAGACCGCTCAGAATGGCGAAATAATGATTGCGGTTTCACTGCTTAATTCTGTCCTCGAGTGCTTGGTTAATCTGAGGTTCAAGTAATCAAAACGGAACGAAGAACCAAAGGCGACTCTGCGGCATTTCGCTGTCTGCACCCCCACCGTTTGCTGCCTCGACGCTACCCATATTCCAATATTTAGCTGCAATTGCTCCGAGCGCCCCGTTTGGTTGCTAGTCCCCCATTGAGTTTACATTTGCCGTCCGCATAGATCTTTAAGTGGGCAATAAATATCTTCGGTTATGCACCAAACCGATTCGTCCTGTGTTGATTGTTTTGGTGAACCCAGAGGATCACGGCCAGTGGAATGTGCAGCCTTTGGTCGGCCACTACGTGCACGACGTCCATCACGGAGCTGCAAAGAAAATGAAGTGCCTCAATGCAGTGAATGCGGGGTATCGCCATAGTCAACCTAACGTCATATCTGTAACTGTGTTCATCATGTCCCTGACAACGCCCCCTCGCACCCTTTTTGCAAAAAGTCTCTTTACCACGATCTGCGGAGCTTTCCTTCCAGGTTTAAATATCTCGTTGTTCCGCTGCATTATTAGCTTGCCTTGTTCACAAATTCAATGACCTTTTATGATACCCACTCATTTGTGCGCAACAGCATAGAGTAATCGACCCGAAAGACCCTCACCTCTGTCTCCCTTATAGCAATGGAACTGATGTGTTTATCTGGCCTCACCATATACCATACTTCCGAGATGAACCCGCTGTTTCTTTCTACTTCTAACGTCCTCATTCAATCATCCCCAGTGGCAACGCCAGTGGCCCTGGCCATCTCCTCAACTGTTCAAAGCCAACAATTTTTATAACAAGTTTCCATTTTTGGTTCAAATCTGTTGCGTGCCAATCCCTAGGCCTTCTGTGTTTGTGGTTCGATTTCCACAGGCTACGATTACGTATCACCAATAGACAAGTTGCTTGGCTTTGCGGTAAACCAAAGGATGGATTAGTGGTATCGCCGTGTATATGGAATTAGGCCCTGGTGTGTCAGAATATACATCTTTATCGATGGGATGGTTTCGATAAAGCACCGCGAACCAGGCTCTACAAACGGACCAGTACGTTCTTATGAAACAGTCTGGAGATTTCTTGGCACTGCAAGCCACTGCTTATGTGGGGGCCACAAAAGCAGCGACTGAAGGTATCGAGGCTATCGTCCGGGCGATGTGGGGGGGATATGGCGCCTTTTATATAAATGGATGCCGGGGTCTGTAGAAGGGGAGTCTTGTTTGAAATACTTACAGCGCAGTGAGCCTATAAAAATTCAATAAGTAAACAAACCGGCTCAAAATTCGTATCGCACGTGGATTTAGTTCAACAAATGACGTGATCATCACCTTGTGAGTACGCTGCACGTGATGATGTTTCGTTCTGCTCTGTTTCGTGGACCTCAGCATATGAAGATTACCATACTTTTTAAGTATGGAGATCGTCATGGCGCTCCCTGCCTTCGGAGTGACGGCGACCACGCAGCGCACCCACTGTAAACGAAAGCTATCACGACTTATGGGGTTCTCACATTTCAAAATCTCACAAGAAGCGGACCATCGGCCACAGAAGCATCCGTAAACAGGCGCTTCAGCTCAAAGCACAAAAGCTTAGGAAAATTAGGTGACGAATTCTTTCGCCGCAACACGTATCAGCTTGTTTGGATATTTTACATACTAGTATGACCTATGGATTAAGACCACTTTGTCAGTTTGCATTTAGTTTCTGCTATGTACCTACGCATTCATGAAAATGAGCCAGATAATAATAAACCGGGATTTGCCCAGACCCTCTGCAAACCGTAGGAACGTTGAGCGAAAAGGAGGCCAGTCGAATGTTAAACGAGAAACGCAATGTCGGGCATGTCTGGATAGGTGGTATTTCAAATATAATGGGTTTGGTGGGATGACCAAACAAACTGAATATTCAACTCTCCTGATCCCTTTGTCTGCAACAGCTGCCTGAACCTCGGGGGTACCATCAATTCTTAGGGTAAAAGGCATCTAGTTGTAGTGAAAGCGAGCCCTTGCTCTCAACCCAGGAAAGCACTGAAGATGCTTCTATTTAATCAGGGCACCTGAGCAAAAAGGCCGGGGTTTATCTTGAGAGCTTTCAAGGATGCAAACACAGAGAACAAACCTACCTGGACGGAAACTGACCATCAAGCCCCCTCCCTGAAACGATAACCCACGCTCTCCCTCCCCGGTGCGCTGGCTGCAAAGAAGAAGATCATCCAGCTCTCTGACGCCGCGGTTACGACCGTAACAGCCTCACTAGTGGACAGGAACGTGAGGGAGTACATGATGATTGTCTGAGTTAGTCGTGATTCCCTTTTATCCTAAAGGCACACATTCCAGATGACGCAGTGGCAGATTCATCCCCAAACAAACAGTGACGCAGAGAAAGAAAAAAATCTCGCAGTGTGAACATCCAACATATGCGGCACTATCGTTATTTTACCATTATTAGGCAAAAAGTCGCGGCAGTGGGTTCCATAATCAAATGAGAGTCTTCAAGAGGGCTTAATTTTGCCATGCAGGGGCACTCAGAGAAATCTGAGGGAGCAGCCACACACGTTTGCCTCGAGGCCGGAGGCCGTCAGGAAAGCCCCCAGCCGCTGATCATTCAAAATAGACAAAGCTAACTTAGACGCTCTCACTTCGTGAGGTATCTGTAGGAAAGGCGACCATGAAAAAACAGCCTCAGCTGCATTCCATCAAAGGCTTTTGGGCTGACTGAATATGAAGCCACACTTGGTTACCGCGGCTGCCACAGCCATAAGTCCGACAACACAGTACACGAAGGTGTTTCGTAATTCTAGTCGGCCGCACTGGTTACGGATAAGCTTGTAGTTGGTATAAGCACAAAACAGAAACACCTGCGGCCAAAGAATCCACACAAACCAAGCCGATATGAGAAGCTGGTTGCTGATTCCAGAGTAAAATCATCTGCGAAAACAAGTTTATTGGAGGTGTCAAAAGAAGCAATACACTGTAGTGGCTTGGCGCAACCTCCAAATGGTTCGACTCTCAAAGAAATACCTTCACAGCCAGCTCGAGCCCAATAACTCACACAAATGCATCCCCACAGTAAATCTTTAATCAAGAAAAAATCTGGGATTTCAATATCCTGTATTATTTCCGCTTCAATTGGCCACTCTTGAAAGTTCTGTTTAAAGCCCCCAGGGACAATAAGGGGCAAAAATGACCAAGGGAGAAACAGTATGCGCTGAAATCACCAAAACAGGAGCAGACAGTTGCATGTCAGAGGCCCCTACCAAGCCTCGGAATCCAAACCATTGAAAAATTAATGACGGCTTACCCTTTTATGGCTCCACATTTATCTGTTTCGTAAGTTTGTATGCAGCAGAAAATGTTAAAGTGCTTGTTAAAAAACTTCGTCTTTTCAAACGTTTTCTGACAGTCAACAGACGACTTGACATGAACGACTAACCATAATCGCTCTCACACACCGGGCTTACCCCAGCTACACCTGATGACGGGGTCTCTGCAGAGGACTACTCGACTTTTCGGCCTAATGCAAAGAGCAAGAGGGAATGTGAGGTTACTTAAACTGAAACAAGACCCTGTACACTTTACTTGTTCTCTCTACCATGACACACGCACTTTTTTGTGGTGCATTGTCGGTTCAAGTTCTGTTGCGCATGACCAGCCCTTCTCTTCTTGTTATCTTTGAACTTTTCCCCTCATGTCTATCGAAAACTACTTATTCCTTAAACAAATCTTTGGGCAAAATTTCTCCAGCTGCCAACTTAACATCTCTTGCAGGTAGGTGCATTTAACGTCTGCCTGGATGGGGTCCCAGTACATCTGGTCAAGTGGACGTTTTGCATGTCTAGTTGTGAAACAGAAAGCTTACACTCATCATGCTGACGAAACTGATAGCTATCATCCAGGCCAACCACATTACCTGCTTGATCTAGTTATCACCAGTAAATGCCGCTTAGTTGCTGGAGCGACAGCTAAACCCCCATGGGGCATAGCGACCATCGTGTATTGACTTTTAACTGCACATGCTACTGGATCAGCAACCCTGATTCTTGGAATTTGACTCAAAGTATCCAATCCACAGACGTCTCAGAAACGTGCAGTTTCTTTAACCAGATTAAAATGTAGCCATCATCAGAAGAGGATATATACGAGACCATTGCCTACAAAATTAATGAATTTAGTACACAGTTCGTCTCAAGGAAAACCGCACGAATTCGAAGGAAACCGAATCTGCTCAAGAGGTTTCAGCGTCTTCTGGACGTGAGGTCCAAACTTTTCTTCAAAGAGATAATTACAAGAAACCCAGAAGACGAGCTTGCATTTCGCAAGGTGCAGAAAACTCGCAACCATAATTTCTCCAACTAAACACACGATAGCGCAGTATGATCGAATTTGTTTTCGTTTTTTGCTCGCGCAAATGGCACGCGATTGATGCACAAGCCAGCATTCCGGTACGTTAGTTGTAGACAGGAAGCGCGCACATTCAAATTGCATTTGCGCACAAGCCGAGTGAAGAACGATTCAGATGCTTAAAGCACATAAATTAAGGAAAGATGGGTTGTCAAGGCAAGTGAAATGTTAGTCTAAGACAGTTTGGGGAATTTATTCCAGGAGGTCTCCGCGTGATTCTCGTGAGATATGTACATTTTGACGCTTATAGGGTGCATACTTAAACTTAGCATTACAAAACGTATTTGCATGCCTTAAAATGCCCTTCATTGACCTCTCTTTCTCCACACAACCTTTTTGCGATTGCCCTCACTACCTTTTTCAATGAAAGTTTGGCAAGAAGTCGACATCTGTGTTTTCGAATCACACTGTCGAAACAAACTTAATTACATATCCTAGATATTTCGCCCTCAGAAACTTAAGTTGCTTTCATCTTAATTAATCATATTTTTGTGCGGTGGACGACTGTCAACAAAAGCATTAGCGTCCTGAAAGGAAACGCGCTAACGGGAAAGTAAAAAAGAAGTCAGACGATGGATTCAAACCGCGAAGTCGCCGATCTCTACGCACAAGCTTATCCCACCACGCCATCGAGGCATGGAATACCTATGGTGGAAACCTCCGTTAAGCGAATAAGCCTATTTGGACCAAAGGTATGTTCTGGTTTAGACCACGTAACTCGGTTCAGCCAATCATTTGCTTGAGTTTGGCTTATGCATGAATTGACCATTCGTGTAAATTTGTGAGATTTTTCCGCTGTTCAATCTATTTACAGAGTTAACACCCGTCATTTCGTTGAATTTTTCACTCAAAAATAACCTGCAGCTGGAAACCTCTGTCAGATCTCACCCCATTTCTTCGGTGCGCATGCTTTCAATCATCAGCCAGATCATCACAGGCTGCTCTCCTCCACAGCTTTTGGTGGACCACAACGGATGAGAATATTATGGATGTCCATGGAATGCGAGACGTGGAATGAAATGTCACGCCTCCCCAACTTGGTGGCATTTCAAAGGTGTGGGTTTGCAGGACGACCAGATAAGTCAATTATCCAGCTCCCCTGACCCGTTCGTCTGCGCCAGCTACCACTACCCTAGGGGTGCTGTGCGTTCCACAGCTAACAAGACAGCTTTCATAAATGAAATCGAGTCTCCACTTCAGAGTGGGAAAAACTAACGAAAATGTTCCATTTTATTCGGGATACTCGAAAGAAAACTGGTACTTCTTTCCAACGCTATGGAAGACACAAACACAAAGAACAAAGCAGGATGGACGAAAGTCGATCACGAACCTTCCTTTCTGAACGAGTAGCTAGCGCTATCCATTCCAGGTCCGTTGGCTGCTGCAGCAATCACGCGACTATCTTCTTCACAATCTCGACCGCAACCTCTTGCTCACTCGAGCCTGTTATTGCGACTACGAACAAATTTTTTACCTGGCCCCAATCGCCTCTGGGACGGGTTCGTTCCAGCCCGCAGAACCTTTCGTTTGGATTCAACCAACCTGGTTTCATGATGCAATTTCAGTTCGCCACTTCCGCAAGTTCAATTTCATTTACTGTGTTCGTTTGGCCCTATCCACTGGCACTATCTATCCATCAAAACTATCCTTTGTACCTGACTTTCTTACATGAGCGACACCAGTGAGTCTACGTAGTTTCAATTTAAACCATATTTTTGAGGCAAAACTTGGCATCTGCCTCCACTTCGAATTCTTCCGTTTCCATCTCCGTTTCAGTTTTAGTTCATGTCAACCGGCTTCAGCTTCTAACCAGTCGTATCTCATGCTTATTGTCCTAGTTATTTTTTGGTTCCCAGAACTTCGGTGACTTTTCATGTTATAAGCATGTCTCGTTGGTTGTACCTTCCTCACCGTTGTGTTGTTACCTGCCGCGTTCAGGTGGTAACGACCCAACCATGCATCAATCGGCTGTTTCCTGCAGGTTGGGAAATATGCCTATTATTATTATCAAGACCGCTGCGGCATTTGCAGTGGACAGGCGCATGAGGGAGAGCAGGTTAATCACCTGGGGATCGTTTTATTGAATTAGCACGCCAACAAAAGTGGCACAGTAGTTCTTTGGTGGAGTCGTCACAGAACTTGAATACAAATCTTTTCACATAGAGTGGTTACTTGGAGAAGGAGGCAAGCAATTAATTAGGCTTCGAGTCGCCCTTTCCTCCTCGACTCCCGTACGGAGGATATTGGAGCGGACTGTCAGCGTTTAAAAGGCGTGCCCACAGATCAGCTGTATATCCGGGGATCGCCATCTAGAGGCAAGAAAACTGGCCATATCGGCCCTAGAGAGGATGCACAAGACTAGCTTCCGCTTGGTGGCAGATTGGCCGGCCTCAAACGTATGGCTAATCCGATGATGGTTATGCACCCTTGTGCGCCTGAAGGTACACCGACGCAACAAACCGCGACTCCGGATTCGTTTTTACTCAACCGACCTAGGCCACTTGATTACCAACGACAGCGATGCTCGTGCGAGGCAAGCTCCTCGTAGACGCAGCGTCCAGCGTATGCAGAATTACCATTGCTTATTTACTTGGTGGACGATAAAGGCGCACCGATAAACCCAACACCCACAAGAACTTAAAATGCAAAACTGGCTGCCTTCAGCTTCATTCCGTCAAAAGCGGCCTGTCCAATTGTGCACACAGTCGTCAGTTGTGACCCCGATAGCCAAAGCCGCAGACCGAATAACTCCGTACCGAACATGTCTACGTGCACCTATTTGGCCGGACGACCTGAGAGTCCATACAAACACGAATGGAAGGAGGCTGCGGTCTAATGAGCCGCGTAAACTTTGCACGATCCGAAAGCAGTTTTCTGGATCCCACGTGCAGTCCTCTGCGAAAACGGGCCTCTTGAGAATGCCACCGAAAAAGAAATGCTACTTGGTGCTACCATCCAAAGCACAAGCTACCATACGGGGCTTTACAGAAAAACCCGGCCGATCAAACCGCGCCAAAATGCCAAAGAAGCCAAAGAAACGCGTGTTTACCCCCGAATCCTTAAACAAAAAACAAATCACGTGATCCAAAGTGTAGTGTTTCGCGAAATTTATTTGCACCGAAATTTTCAGCCACAAGTGTAGAATCGACATCCCCAGGGGCAAAAGGGCCGCGCAAACCGGACTCCAAGGGGGACAGAATCCCCCAGAAAACGAAGCGCAATTCTCCCTATCACCAAGGCATGAAACGGACAATAATAATGATTATTCCCAACTGGTGGGTAGCATACCTTCAGGCATGATCATGAAGTTACAGCCAGAATAAGAGCATGACTGATGGGTTTTGTGGGTACCGGGCATTTCGTGGAAAAGGGACGGTGGCATAAACAGTGGGCATTATCTGAAGTAGACTTGGGCACGCCTGAGGCGGCATGGGTAGGGAACCAAAGTTACAAAGGCTCATTCTTTCTTATGGGGAACATATCGGATGAGACAGATATCAGGGGTCGGGTGTAGAGGTTTATTAGGGGAAGGAGTTCACGCAAACACACGAGAAGGAACGCAAACTGCACGGAAATGACTGACTTGGTGAGGAGTATAAAGTAAAAGACACCGAGATGTTTAGATCCGATGGAAGGTTCAGCAGGTTGGAATGAACGCCTCCCGGGCGTGGCTGGGACCGGATGAAGATTTTTATTGTGGTTGTAGGTAAGGGGACGGGTGGGCGCAGTCAAAGTAGGGAGTGAACAGTTGCGGGTATGCTATCAAACTGGGTATAACAGTGCCGTACCTTCAGTGTACTGAGATACTTCAGTTTCTGGACAGTCCCGTGACTAACGTCGTGATTGGGGTAGTTGGACTGGGATATGCAGTTCTGTGAGCAGCGGGATGTTGTGGGTTTGCCAGGGGATTCCGCAGGGGGAGCAACACCAATGTGATATCGCAGGTAGCATTTGTTGCGGAAGCTCTGTGGGAACCTTGAACTCCAAACCGACTTATAGCTAATAATGCTGCTAAGCTTTTTGGTAGGACATGCCTCGGCTCCTCACCTTTGGACGCAGCGGAGATAGTGTTGAGGTGCTTTTGTACAAACTCCCTCACTCTTTTCAACAAACTTCGCGATATTGAACAGTCAGCTTGCCTTAAACAGCAACCCGTAATGCGAAAATCTGGCTCACACCGGACGTCTGTGGAGCGGAGAGTTCGGCAGAGGGCTAGTCAATTTTCATAACTGACTCAAAACACGGGAGAGTGGGCGTGATGGTTCTATACATACACGCGGCCCTGCTCATCCAGATTGTCCTCGCCAGCGCTACTCCTGCACCTTTTTCCATGCAATGTGGATTTGAAGTCGCAAATATCCTCCAGCTACCACTTCACGCACCTCTTGCTAGTAGGCAATTTTACCGGTCCCGAGGCCTCCTGGATGAGTCTTCGGCTCATCGAGTCTAGTAGATATTTTTCCCTGGCGCTGAACAAAGTCGTTCATTCAAGCTCTGGGCCTCAGAATGTCGTCGCACTTATCAGATACCGCTCAGCCCAACAACCAGCCCTGCTGCATCGGGTTATCACCAGAAAAAGACACTCCGTTGATCAAGTGTTAATTAATGCTCTACTGGGACATAGAGACCACTGTGTGCTAACCTTTGATTTCATCTGCTACTAGTCCAGAAACCCGGAACCTCAAACAAAGATTCGAAAATTCCGCCCTGCAGTCTTCTCTGAAGTGCTCAACTTCCTTGACCAATTTAAACTTGGAATAGATCCGGCGGAGGGGATACACGGGACCGTGTCCAGAAAGTGCACGAGGCTGAGGCGGTGTTCGTCCCGAAAAAAACAGCGCACAGTCGGATGGACCAAAAGTTACCTAAGAGGATCCAGCGTCTTCTATAAGAGGCCACAATTAGTTTACTAAAAGATAACTACTTGAGACGCAGAAGATGAGCCGTATTTCGTAAAATGCGGAACCACTGTAAATCAGAAATTCCTTTATAAAACCTACAAAAAACTGCTCACGATAGTAGACCTCGTCCGGAAAAACACAAATATGCAATTAAGGTACATGAAAACATGCTCGTATTTATGGATAGCTTAACCCAAGCTAAGAACAAAGAACTCATACCGGATGCCATATTTTTCGACTTCACAAAAGCTTTAAGTCGAGCCCCACACGTCCCGTTCGAATCTTACAGGATTCGGTGAGGAAGTTTACGCCTATTTAAGGCGTTCTTATCAGAACATTCCAAATGAACGTAGGCTTAAACTACGCGTCTCCTGCGTCGGTGTCCAGTGGAGTTCCTTAAAGTTCAGTTTTGGGACCTGTTCTGTTTTTCATCTACGTCGACGACCTTCCCGTTGTTCTTTCAAGGTCGTGTCTACTTTTCGCGGACGGCCTGAAATCCTAGGGTTTAAATGGACACGCAAATAATACACAAAACAGCATTCTGATTGGTTAGTTGTGCACAACCCTGGAAGCGCGCTTTCAAACTGCATTTGTGCACAGGTCAAGAAAAGACGAGCTAAATGTTTGAAGCGCATAAACTAAGGAAAGATGGACTGTCATGCAGGCGAGAAACTAGCATGAAACAATTTAAAGAATTTATTCCAGGAGATCTCCGCTTCCCCGCGTGAAATATGGACAATTTGACGCTTATAAAATGAATAAATAAACTTAACATAACAAAACGTATCCAAGCACCTTAAACTGCCCTCCATCGGCCTGTCTTTCTTCACACAACCTGATTCTGACCACTCAGTTTGGCGGGAACTCGATATTTTTGTTTTCAGAAATCTTGATTCAAACTTAACTATAGTCTTGGGTATGTATACATATCCAAGACTTTTCGCACTCGGAACTTTGAGTTGCTTTCATCTTAGTTAAGCATATTTTTATGCTGTATCCGACAGAAAAAGCAAAATGACCTAGGAAGAAACGTTCTAACGGGGAAAGTGGAAAAGAAGTCGGACGACGTCCCCCGGATTTGAACCGCGAACCAGCAGGTTCCTGCGGCCAAGCTTATCACACTTGGCCATCAAGCCAAGAGCGGCCATTCGTGCAAACCTCTGCTAAGCAGCTAGGCCTCGTATGGAGTAGTCGTATGTTTCGGTATGGATCAAGTGGCTCGGACCAGTCACTCACTTGCTCGGGTTTGACTTGTGCATGAATTGACTGACTTTCAAATGCCAGTGCCCTCCAAACGGATGTAGACACTGCAAAGCAGTAGTCGCTGGATTAGCACCTTATTCAGAATGAAGGAAAGTGTGTCCATAGGTCATTCGCCGGAGCCTCAGCGAACAACTTTGTCGTGCGTGGTGAAAATGGACGAGAAGACATTACGAATGAAAGATTCCAAAATGAATTTAAATATATTGCTCTCTTTAAACTTGTCCTTCTCACTGCACCATAAAAATTGACTCCAAAGTTATTCGCCGTTCCACAGATGATTTGAGGCACATTCCTCCGTAATACTCGCACGAGCTTCCAGATAGTCTATGGGGCCTACGTCAGGCCGCTCCCTCAATACGCCAACCAAGTTGACTACTCAGGACGCAAAAAAGACGTGACCTCCATTGAGCGTGTCAACGAGATGCTGAGAAAGTGGTTGCCGGCAATAAATCCGTCGATTATGAAACTCGTCACACGGTGCTTGACCTGTTTCCTTTGGTGTCGTCGGCTTCGAGGAAACCTAATACTTACTTATGGTTTGTTTGAACAAGGCCTGGCGAGCCGGCCTTCACCTTTCACCCAACCAACTCATGGCTGTGATATTCTGGAAAGATTTTCAAGCCAGGTCGAACACCTTCTTTTGTCTTATTTCGTGTAGTTGGTGCGTGAAATAGTCCTCCTCCGACAGTTGTTCACGCTGCATCTAGTGTGCAGAAGAGAACACTGTTAGACGATTCTTTAGTTGGGTCATCGCCCTGGTTAGCTTACTGCCCCGCCCTGAGAACTTAAAGCGCGATTCTAAGCCCTTTTTCGCTTGAGCCTTTCAGGTAAATGGAAGGTGAACAACGGTGGCCGACAAGAACAAACTAAACCTGGGAAGCTCAGGTAAACGCCTTCATCCTGTGCACCATTCCATGAGTCTGTGTAATCCGTCAAGAGCACTCAACCAGAAGAACAACAATGGACCGTTAACGTGAATAAAGCACCGCCGAAGAAATGAAACTAGGGCCATTCCCTTGCGACAAATAAGCGGAGAACTAAAAAGTGGCCAAATATCTGCATCTGAAGCCCAGATGGATTCCTATGGGGGTGCGTATTTTGGGAGGGAGGAACCAAAAGCAGCCTCAAGCGAATTTAATCTTTATGGACGGGCATGTTCATTAAATGCTGCACAATACAAACGCTTTTCGCGCGTTGAACACGATGAAGTCCAGCCAAGGATTTTGAAGGAACCACAGCTTCGCCTGGCTAAACACTTCCACCTGATGCTTCATTGGTCACCCAACAAAGGCAAATTTCGTCATGCTTAGAAAAAAGCGATTGCCGATCCTGTCCACCAATCTAGTTTCCTTCTATCACCCGCAGATGCGGGCCTATTTGCCTCACTACCATATAATGCAAAGGAATGAAGTGCATTCCGAAGAGAACCATTTAAAATCACTTCACCAAAAACCTGAAATAACGGACGCCAGACGGATTTCTTCTGAGCAGCTCTTGCTTGACAGCTATGCTGGGATTTATGGGCAACCTACCACAAGCCAAAGATAAAACGTATCTTATCGGACGCCAAAGTTCCTCGAAATTATCCGATTGAGTCCCACATATTTTACTGGACCAAAAATCCGAAAATAATAGGTTTCAAGGTAGATGTCTACACTGGATCGAAGTCTCTGCACACGGAGGCCGGTTCTACCTATCCTTATCTACCACTTGCATTTGGGTCCATCAAACTCCCCAAGTTCCTCCGTCTTGCAACCACTTCACTTTCTGAAAGTCGTTAACGAACTTCCGGATGCGCCTTCAAGTCCATGTCTATTTCCAACAAGCCACCTGATACCCTGGGGTTCAGAGGCCAGTGCACTACCAGTGGATGTCGCCGTCGCAACCTGTGGTCGCTGGACTGCCACCTTCCCCGGAGTAGTGAAATGCTTCTCCACATGTCTTTCGGAAAAACTCACCAAACGTCTTCATCGTGCATGGTGAGAATGGACAGTAGGATACTAGGAAGTTAGACGCCAAAAGACTTGTTTATCTCTAAATGAATTTCTTCGCAGCGTCACGAAAATGGACCCAGAAGGCATTTATTGCTCTCTGGATGATTGGCGCGCTTTCTCCCGTGTTACGTGTATGGAATTATATATCCTGCATGCACGCCAAATAAGTCTTCCATTCAGGACGCAAGAGGGACTTTACCTCTAACGAGCGTGTTCAAAGTGCTGTTAAGAAAGGGCTATGGGCCTTTATCCGTTGTTCGTTCACTCTCCTTTGGACGATTGGCACCTGATATGTTTGAACAAGTTTTGGTGACTAGCATTTTAACTGTTGATCTCACGAATTCACGGGAGGACATGGTAGGGTAAGGGCAAGCGCTTCTGTTGGATAACGGTATTTTTCGCTTCGGATAGCCCGTGTCTGGTGTAGTTCCCCCCGCTAGTTGTCAACAATGCATCTAGGATCAGGTTTAAGCCACTTTTGGATACCTATTTATATGACCCTCGCGCTGGCAAGCCTACTGCCCTGCACCGAGAACATATTGAGGGATGCTACCCACTTTGCGCTCGGAAGCGGTACGAACCAACCAGACCGGAGGAGCTATGGCAAAAGCCTCTATGTTTTATGTCAATCCGTGAATCAGTGAATCTACCAGGCACTGCTTTCTCCTGGCCTGACAATCGTTACAAGCCTTCGATCTTCTACCGCAGAGTACATCCAGATACGCTTACTAGGCAACTAGAGCACCTTTGAAACCTTCTATCAACGGTTTTCAGTTTTAGTTCAAGTCAGCAGGCCTCATCTTTCAACCAGCCGTATCTCATGCCCATTGTCCTCGTTTTTTTCGGTTCCCACAACTGTGGTGACTTTTCACTTAATAAGCATGCCCGTTGTGTTGTTACCTGCCGCGTTCAGGTTGTAACGACCTGATCATGCCCCAATCAGGATGCTTCTTACAAGTTACTATTATTGATTATCAATGCCCGATGTTTATAACAGTGTCCCCTTTCCGGGCAATCACCTGTGCCCACAAACGCCGCCAGTCCTATCTTTCTTCTGAATGTAACATTATGATCATGCCTGACGGCATGTCATCCACCAGTTGGGAATAAACATCATTATTATTAAAGCATTTTAATGGCAATCCACAGCTGACGAGGCTCGTCAAGACGAGCCTCGCTATACTGAATGTACTAAAATACAGTGGCTGGTCACGTGACTCGGAGCAGCCAATCATTTGCCTGAGTTTGTCTTGTACATTAATCGACTACCCTGCCTGCATGTGCGGTTGTACTTCCACTAAAAGGGCTGCGTTAGGCCTGTGTGCCTTCCGGTACATCACAGCGACCAGAGTACCAAACTGAGGGCCAGTACAGTATTTTGTGGACCTCTGTATTAAGTTTGGCCGGTGGCCTGGTCTATGGGGAGCAGACCAATCCACCTTTTGGGAAGTGCACGTCGGCTGTGTTGGAAGCTAATTTGATAGATGAATAGTTTCAATGGTGGGTGGAATTTCTGCCGAAAAATTGCAGACTCGAGAGCCCCAGTTCTAGTCAAATCCAAACCTGTATACCGGGGAACCCCGGATTGCCACTAGGACCAGTCACCTGCTATTAGGGAGACTTTTTAAAGACTGTTCCCATGCCTAGGGCTTATGGCGCATAGTAATAGCAATATTAATATTTACTCCCATCGGGTTGGTGGCATACCGTCAACAATAGGTGTACCCTTAGAAAGTAAGGAATATGGAAATTATTATGTTTCTACTCTTCTTCAAACCTTCAAGGACCTCGTCGCGCTTGGGGTACCGGCCATCTACCCAGTGTACAAAGACAAGGCGATCAATATATCGAAATCCTTGTATGTTTTTTTAACTACTCGATAAACTCTGGAATCGCTCCCTCGAAGTGAAAGCAATTTATAATCCGCCCGCATTTCAACTCCGCATCTAGACAAACTACTTCCAACTACAGGTTGATCCAGGACGCTTTCCCCTCAATGAGAACCCTTGAACGTCTGGCCAAACGCCCATTAACCAAGTTCCTCCTGGCTACAAACGCCATTGATGAACGCCAGTACGGATTCCTTTATCGGAGACCCTTCAGTGTCTGCAAGCTTCACTTCATTGAGTCCATCACAGCAGCATACGACGCTGGGCGTTCGACTGTAATGGTTAACCTGAATATCCAAAAAGCTTTCATGCAGCCATGCCGCATAATTTGGGATGGATAGTGAATGTAAGAAAAAGGGCTACCAGTCCCCAGAGCCCTGCTCTCTGCTTCAAGCAGTAAGTGGTGCACGGCGAAAAGAGCCTATAGGCGCTATCCTTTGATGATATTGGTGGAAGATTACGTGTTTCGCTGCGTCTCCATACTTATTCATCTTATGCGACTACTCCGGGGAGAAGTAGAGAGGAGTGTGTATGCTGTGTTTGGCTGACGAAATGAGCTCTGATGGGGTTCAGCCCCAACTAATACGAGGGTGGCCATAGGTTTTCAGGTTGATGTAAGCCACGGGCGCTACAGATTGTAGTTAGGGTATCCAATGTATATATATAAAGTTTTTCACAGAAAAAAGTCAGTTTCCCAACAGCTGTAGTGTAAATCGTTGCGGGGTAAGTGCCACACCCGGGAAAAGTCCAAACCAGCAACCACAGGCAGACAACTACTGTGCCCGTTTATGGATTTCCTGAATTAATGGCTAGGCTTGGAAATACCGGCGATGGACGATGCACCCGTGCTACTGAAGGGGTGGCGGGTATACAAAGGCAAAGTAAGCGTAACAAGGCGACTCTCCCTGCAGGATGTACTGGCCACCATACAAGGTTTCTAGCCCTCTTACGTGCAACCAAATCTGCAAGGTGGCATGCCACCAAACAGTTATAAATGCGGCATGTGCATTATTAAAGTACTCCAGCTACCAGATATTTTTTTCCAATTAGGGGGAAAGCCGGGCAATTAAAACGACTCAGTCAATTAGGACGAGCAAACAGCCGTTGCAAAGGGGTAGGCACGGAGGAGGAAAACGAAATAGCAGCTACCAACGAGGCAATAATAATAGAATGGTGAAGTTCAGAGAAATTGCACTATGGCTAAACGGCGACTGAGAGTTGGTGTGGGCTATCATGTCAAGCAGAGGCGCACCGCATTGTTGTATGTGTGAGTCATGTGTGTCATGACTATGGGAACCATACCTAACTGGTAATTCTCTCTATATATTTTCAGCTCGTTTACTACCGTTATTAGACGATCAAAGCGTATATTACGCCATTCTATTCTGTCTTCCTCCTGATCTCGACCTGAAACCGCTTGACTCCCGCAACACTTTAATCGTCTAATAAAGAAATGGATCATATTCTATGACCTACGGTTCTTGATGCTGATCCTCACTTGCCGGATCGCACGAAATGATGGATGGGATGCCTTGGTAACCGGACCGCAGTCGAATACCATTCGGGAGAAACTGCTAACGTGACATGAATTGGACCTTGACAAAGCTCACGAAGCCGCAGAGCTCTCGAACTTGCACAAAAACGTTCACAGCCACACGTACACAGACAATCCGTTGCTTCTTCCATTCCTATCCATTCATCCTTTGTTAATCCCGAAACAAGAGTTTCCGCCCCCACACAACAGACATTTTACTTCTTGGGAACCCCAAACACCTTCGTTATGGGTGTTCTGCTAAGGAATCGATGTGCAAAAGTTGTGGGAAAATAGGGCATTTTCAACATGTCTGTAGGTTCAAAGCCTAGAAATATCACGTGGGTTCAGCTCAACACTCCTCGATCTCCGTTATTCTGTGCGCTGCTCCCAATTGCCCATCTAAAACTACAATAGATATTTTGGTCAACGGGGTTCCGGAGACCAGCAGTCCCTAATAACCGAACATCACATCATTTGGACGGATGTCTCACGTGCAGGCTACGTACCAAACGAAGGCATACCTTGATTGGTCAGAATGCCAATCAATCTGGTTTGAGCATCTTTAGCTCGACGCATCTCACCCCTCACGGAGATTCTAGCACGACCTTGTGGAACATTCTGTCATTGCCCTATAGATACGGTTGTAATAATTTTCCTTTGTCTCCATAAAGGGCTGTGTGAGGCTATCGTGCCTTTTGATATACCATATTGGGCGGAGCAGGAAGCCAAGGACCGATACAGAGTTGGATGGCCGTTCAGCAAGTTATAACAACGGCGTTGCTGTCCGAGCTCTTATTGATACCGGTAGCCCCAGAAGTTTCGTTTTTTCAGTTGTAGAAACTCAACTGGAAACTATTTCCGTACGATTCTGCGATAAAACTGGCGTAGACGATATATTCATGTCCTATCAGACGTTATTACGTATCCATTCAGTACAAGGATGCTACATACGAACCGTTCAGACTTTGTACTACCGAACCTCTGTGTGGCAGCGAAGCGTCGGTGTTGAACACTGATGTCGTGTTGTCTATGATGATGATGGTGATGATGATAGTGAACCTCTGTGCAGACGTCCCTCTCGGACCTGGCTTCTTGGGGTTACATGATAAAGTTGAAATTCCATACGGTGGCCAAAAGGGCACCCTAACTTTATGTGGCGTGACGTCCGCGAAACTGCAATCTCCATCTTTATTCACTAATCTTGCTGTGAATGACAAACTGATCGCCACGAAGTCTTGTTGTCATATACCGGAAGACGAACAATTCATACTAACCGAAGCAGACCGAATGCTCACCGATGGCATAATGGAGACGTCAAATTCCTCATGGAGAGCACAAGTTCTCGTAACGCGCGATACGAACAACAAGAGACGCATTGTAATAGACTACAGCCAGACGATCAATCGCTTCACCTGTCTTGACGTTTATCCTTCACCAAGACTGGATCAAATTATTGGAGCCATTGCACGCTACACCGTCTACAGTACACTGCAACTCCATGTCATCAGGTTCCAATAATCGAGTCAGATAGGCCGTGTACTGCATTCGAAGCCGGCGGGAGCCTATATCAGTTTCGGTACATTCCTTTTGGAGTGACAAACTGGGTTGCGTGTTTCCCACGAACGTTAAACAATATCATCAAAGCCGGACAGGTGAAACAGACATTCGCCTACATTGATAGTGTTACTGTATGCAGTAAAATGAGAGCTGAACATGACTGTAATCTTAGGCGTTTTCTCGACGTTGCTAAAACATGCAACATTACTTTGAACGACAAAAAGCAGCTTCGCAACTGAAGAGATTACTCTTATGAGTTACAAGGTCTCCCAGGGTATTATCGAACCTGACCCAGAACGTATGCGCCCTATGAGAGAACTCCCAATTCCACACCGGAAAATCTGAGCAAAGAACCGTGGGTTTGTTCGCCTACTACACAGTGGATACTGACGTTTTCGGACGAAATCCATTCCTTAGTTAAAACAAAATATTTCCGCTTCCAGAGAGTGTCCGAACAGCATTTGCGAACCTTAAGCAAGAACTGGATAATGCGATGGTCGCTACTGTCGACTACAACATCCCTCTCGTGGTCGAAACTGATGCGTCCAACATCGCTATTGGTGCATCCCTGAGCTAGGGTAACCGGCCGGTCACCTTTTTCTACAGGATCTTCACCACAAGCGAGATAATTCATTCTGCTGTCTAAAAGAAAGCATATGCTATCGTCGAAGCGATTCGCAAATGGCGCCACCATCTCCTCGGGAGATATTTTAAATTGATTACGGATCAACTTTCGGTTGCTTTTCTGTTCGGGAACCAACAGAAGAGTAAAACAAAGAATGACAAAATTGAACAGTGGAAAACTGAATTGGCGGGGTA
>SJOL01008148.1:105110-148100 GCA_004794785.1 Opisthorchis felineus | reverse complement strand
CGGAAAATCTGAGCAAAGAACCGTGGGTTTGTTCGCCTACTACACAGTGGATACTGACGTTTTCGGACGAAATCCATTCCTTAGTTAAAACAAAATATTTCCGCTTCCAGAGAGTGTCCGAACAGCATTTGCGAACCTTAAGCAAGAACTGGATAATGCGATGGTCGCTACTGTCGACTACAACATCCCTCTCGTGGTCGAAACTGATGCGTCCAACATCGCTATTGGTGCATCCCTGAGCAAGGGTAACCGGCCGGTCACCTTTTTCTACAGGATCTTCACCACAAGCGAGATAGTTCATTCTGCTGTCTAAAAGAAAGCATATGCTATCGTCGAAGCGATTCGCAAATGGCGCCACCATCTCCTCGGGAGATATTTTAAATTGATTACGGATCAACTTTCGGTTGCTTTTCTGTTCGGGAACCAACAGAAGAGTAAAACAAAGAATGACAAAATTGAACAGTGGAAAACTGAATTGGCGGGGTACAACTACGACGTCGTCTATAGATCAGGAACGGACAACCGCTTTGCCGATACCTTATCTTTTAACCTTTGTGGCAACATTGTTAGGACGGGAAAAAATTCAAGAGTTTCACAACATATGCCATCCCGGGGTGACAAGATTTGCACATTATGCTTGTTCTAAGAACCTTCTTTTTTCAGTCAGCGATATCCGACGTGTGGTCTCTAACTGTTCCACGTGCTCCGAACTCAAACTAAAATTCTGTGACTCTTCGTAGCCAGCTTATCAAATCCACACAACCTTTTGAACGCCTCACTATTGACTTTAAAGGCCCACTTCCCTCAAACACTCGTAACAAGTACCTATTAACAATTGTTGACGAGTTCTCCCGATTCCCTTTTGCTTATCCTTGCGCGGATATGTCCTCTTCCACTGTGATTCGCTGTTTGAGTCAACTGTTTTCACTGTTTAGTATGCCTGCTTACATTCACCCAGATCGCGGTTGTGCGTTCATGCCAACTGAACTCAAACAGTTTTTGTTCGATGAGGGCGTTTTCATTAGTCACACCGCTGCATATAATCCACAATGTAATGGTCAAGTGGAATGACTTAATGATACCCTTTTGGAAACCATCTGCCTCGCTCTCAAATCACGGGACTTGCCTGCCACACACTGAAAGGTTGCCCTTCTTGATGCTCTACACTGTATCAGATCCCTGTTATGTACTAGTATCAACTGTACTCCATATGAACGTTTCCTGCCCTTCACACGCCTGTCAACCAACTTTGTCTCCCTACTTACCTGCCTTACTGTTCCTGGACTGGTCCTTTTAGAACGCAATGCTCGAGTGTCTAAATATGACCCTCTGATAGAGGAACTGGAGCTTGTCCTTTGTAATCCACAGTACGTCCACATAGTTCGTCCAGATTGCAAACACGAAACTGTTTCCTTACGCCGCTTTGCTCCTAAAGGCAACGGCATGACATCCGACGCAGAACTGGAACCAGTGCATATCGCCGAACAAGGGAAACCTCTCCCAACACCATCGGTTCACCGTGATTGTTTTGAAGCTGAAATCTTGCCTATCAAAATGCCTCATCCCATTCTAATGCACACCAAGGAAATTTCTTGGATATTGTTATACGAAAACGGCGCACTCACCCATAGAGTCTGCGCAACCGAGGAGTGTAAACGACTCCTTAATGATGGAGTTGAACAGGAAAGTTGAAAGAAGCCAGCCTTGCCTAACACCACCTGATGTGATGAAATCAGGCGAGAGCTTCCCGTAGATCTCTACACGTCCGTGGGAGTTGGCGTACAGCGCCTTAAGAAGGGCCAAGAATTTACGGGGGACACGTTTGCTCCATAGACACTGTCATAGTGCCTGACGGTCCACAGAGTCAAAGGCATATATTAAGTCAAGAGAGACCACCATTGTTGGTTGCCGGAAGCAATCTCGCTGTTCCATAATCTGCCGGAGGTTGAAAATGTGATCGATGCATCCTCTTGCAGGACAAAAACCAGCTTGATGTTCACGCATCTGTCTCCCCTGTGTTCAGTCTATCTTCGTTGGGACATGTACTCCGCATGCCAGAAGACCGTCTGCCTTACAGAGCTCTTCTTTTTCCAGCCGTGTGCTGAGTGGAAGCGACTGAGAGGTGGACAATGGATGACCTGGCAACGAAGTACGACAACTAACCAGTAAACTTAGTCGGGTGGGCAACTGCCGCCTCCCTGGATGGGGACCCCGGGACTCAAATCACCAGTGGTTAATGACATTGGCAGAACTGGCCCAATCGTGCAGTCAGTGGCGCTCGTGCACCAAAGCTATCGCCTTCAATGCGTAGCTACCCAATTTCCGAACAAACTGAACATCCCATCGCCTCCAAGGCTTGGTTGTATGTCCCACACTCCGGTTTTCCGGTGATCGAAACTGTAGCAGCTGGAACCAATGTGCCTATGGTACACGGTTTATAGCTGATAAATTTAATTTAATTTAATTTAATATCCGATATTGGACCATCAGGTAGGCGCTCGAGGAGCCGGTTGTGAAAGCTTCGTTTGATTTCTGGGTGAGCTAGGTTCACAAAAGCTAAGCACGTTTTGGCTAAACCTGAAAAGCACAATGAAAAGCAGTAGCGCACAAGCACATGCTCGGAGTCCACGCCGGCATTGATATAGGGCACTGCTGTTTCCCGTAGCAAAAGCCTTCTGCATCTCCTGGGCTTTCGTTGCCCACGGAAGCCCTCGGTCTTTCCTTAGGCTCTTCACTATTTGGCGTTTGAGGAATTTGCGCGCGCCGTCGCACTCGTTGCCTGATAGTATGAATGCCCTGGCATCAATCAGGACTAGCGGTCTCGACGATATCTAGTGGTCATTTGATCATATCAGGGAAGTGGGACAGACAGCACCGAACGCCGCTAGCATAGCTCCTTTCACACTGACGTGCTTCATCAACGTGCTCGCCACCAGTACAGTGCTGGTTTGCTGTAGAGAGTAGTTGAGCTGGCTTAGATCGATACTGCTGTGCTATGGCAGTTCTTCGAAAAAAGCCGATTGGCTGACTTGCGAGTGTCTGAAGGGACGCGAACTGTCAGGCTTGCTCGCACCATGGGATGATCGGAACCCAGCTGTTTGCCACAGAAGGAACTGCAGTCTTGAATTGTGGCTCTCCACCGGTGGCTGATGCACGTGATCCAAGTTACATGATGCGAACGTTTATGCTGAAGGTTCGTACTGGTTAGAGACGGTTTTTGATCAGTACACAACTGGAGGAGTCGCTCTCCGTCGTCCGTGAGACGAGAATCGACTCCGAATCGACCGCCCAGATGTGATTCCAAAGAGCTCAGACGACCTACTTGAGCATTCATATCGCCTGCAAGGATCAAAATGTCGTCGCTCCCTGATCGGGATAACTCCCGCCCGGATAACTCTCACTAGAAAGTATCCTTTTCAGCATCAGAAAAGCAGTCCGTTGATGCATAGGCGGACACTATTAACAGGCACTTTTTCATAACCGGAGGCACTGAGCATGATTGAGCTGGATAGCCGGACAACGCAAAAACGACTGTTCACTATGATGCGGTCCAGGAAAGTGTGGTCAGCCCTGGGACTGAGTGCAATTCCCAAGACATCTTTGAGGAGTCATCGCTTCTGGATCACCGGACGCGTGGAGTGAAATTTGAAAAAAAATTGAGTTTGTGCTTGACGCTTTAAGATGCACGACCACGCTTGGGTCTTGTATGCTTGTTTTAGA
Organism: Opisthorchis felineus; assembly: GCA_004794785.1. Taxonomy (NCBI): domain Eukaryota; kingdom Metazoa; phylum Platyhelminthes; class Trematoda; order Opisthorchiida; family Opisthorchiidae; genus Opisthorchis; species Opisthorchis felineus. The sequence continues at coordinate 144,380 of SJOL01008148.1, read as the reverse complement.
GGCACAGCATCAATTTTAAAGGAGTATAATGTTTCACCGAGCATTGACATAGAGTGCGGACGTTAAAAGCTCCTATGTAGAAAGAATTTCATGGATTTAGCAAGGTGATAATTTGTTTGTTGTTAAGAAGCAGCGAGGAGCATAAGACCCATCGGTCAGATAAATGACGATCAAATGGCCCAGCAACGTTTGCTTGTGCGGTGGCAAGGGGTTGGGGAGGGACAATGGTGGACACAGAACTGTGCAGGCAAATGATACTTCCCGGTTGGGGCGAGAATTTATTGAGCGGAAGGTTCGTGGTTCTAACCTGACCTCTGCCTCTCGATTTCCCCTGTCTAGGCTTGGGCAACCTGGCAGTATCCCATCTTTAGTGCTTCCTTCTGGTGGCATGGCAGTTAGGCACCGAGCTTCTGACTCAAAAGTCTGACCCGCGAGGTGGCGGGCAGTAGGATTTTTTTTTGGGATCATGGCCGGAACCGATGATTCAACAGCTTGACGTGCTTGGTTGTTTGGACCCTGCCAGACCATAGGGTACAGGGAGTAAGGCATTACTGTCTCACTCCTAATATGGCTGCGCACAGCAGGTGCCTTTTGAGCACCACCAGACTCTTTGATTTTAAAACTAATTCGACCGTATCGAATAATGCGTCGATGGTCACGGTCAACCGTTGGGCGATCGCAGTGGTACGGTTTCTAACCGTCCTTCCTCTTTGGTCTTCCTGGCATAGTTCAACGTTGTGGAACAAATTTTCAGCCAATGCAACCCGCGGGATCACTGCAGTACTCAAGCCTGACCACAGTAAAATGGCAACTTTTGGATGGGAGAAAACTGCCTTTCCGCTCGCAGTTAGGCACTGCAACAACCAGTATGCTTAACTCGCACCGGTTTCGTGAAAAGCTCGGGCCGCTGGCTTGTCCAGAATCAAGGCGGGCTCTGGTTAACCGAAACTGTAGACACAACAGCTAATAATGTTACAGTATCCACCGTATGCCACTTTGCATTGGCGCACCCAGAAGGAGTCCGAACTTCCACAATGTTGTTACGTGCACTTTAAGTAAGACGTGTTGTGCACTGGTTTTTGACTCTTTTTGGGCGGTTACTACACTCTCCATACACTTAGTAACTTCTGCTGAAAACGCTGGTTTGGGAGGATCAGACCGAGAACTAAACTGAGACATAGCCGTTGTTTCAGGTACCACGAGGCAACGTGCTCATTCACGCTTCTTAGCTAGAAATGAAGATGACACTTTGAAACATCAGAATTGCATTATTCATCGTGACGCGAGTCAACCAATGATTATTCGGAACCTAACTTAACATTTTTATGTTTAGGTACCTTCTCCTAGATACGTGAATGTCTTGAGTTCCCTCATGTGCAAGCCTCGCGCGTAGAATAGCATGGGGAAGTTGGATGACACAAGCAAGTTATCCGTTAATACCTCCACAGATTCATCTAGTATACCAAGGGGTTCGAAAAAAGAAAAGGGCCGAGAAGCAGCCGCAGAAACAAGTCGATAAGCTAGCTATGTTGATATCCAAGTTTGTCATCATTGCTCCGCTGTGTAAATTAACCGTACCAGGACATTTCTGTTTATTGACCCGGAGCCAGAGGTTGCTCTTTCATCGCAAACTGCAAATGAGGAACCGATGGTCGAGGTGAATATATTGAGGCCCGTCTGCGAAAAACGATCGGATAGACACGTTTTACGAAGGTTGATTGCCCAACGTCCTTTTGTTGTCATGTGAGTTGTGCTCCTGTTTTGCGGTATTTGTATAACGTATGACTAGTCTATCTACGAGTTTGTGTTTTGTTTAACGGCTTTACGGTAGTCTATTTGAGCTCGTAAAGCAGCTTGCTGCTTCAAGTTTAGGTTGCTCTTCCGGGTTGTTGGTTCATTCTCCGACCTTGGCAATCCGGTTGCCCGGTGAACAAACCAGTAACGATGCCGCGCACCAGAGTTACTCATTTCGAAACACTGCTAGGTCGTTCCTCCGTCCAAATGCACCTGTCTCTCTAATATGGCCGGTTTTGCCCTTTTTCTGACCAAGTAAACGATGAAATTTTCTGTAGGAACGACTAACATGTGTGGGAAGTAAGAAGCGCTTCACAGTAGACGGTATGCCACCATCGTTTGGCCGAAAATAGCGAGCGCGGAATTCTCTAATTTTCATCGCGGAAACTCAGGTGTTTTAGCACGAAGCACGATTGTCTGGTTATCAATGTTGTCAATGGTCTCTTGGAGTTTAGCACGACTACTATACTCGGCTTCAGATGTTTTAAAGCGAGTAGGATCGCGTCGGACCAAGTGATGTTAGGTTGCCTAACTGATCGTGGTGTGTGGTTCCCGAGCTTGCAGTTCCCTAAAGCGTGCGCATTCGCTTTGTTGCTATGGCCTTGTGTTTACTTTACAGGGTTTTCAAGCCTGAAAGCGTTATGAAACTAGTCCCTTGCTAACCTGTCCAGACAGTTTGTCAGGAGCACTGACATTATCACGGCGAACGGGTGCACTCCATAGGGCTTTGCTTACGCAACGAAGTCTTTACGTATATTACGAAAATTTAAGATTTACTTTAGGATAGCAATACGCTATTTTTTCTGTTATGTCCTTCTTTCTTGTCTCGTTTGATAGCGCGCCGATATCTCAGCTAGTTTAGCAGACATAGGACAATATTGATCAGCAGGGAAGATAGACCTAGTTCCAATCCACGGTGTGAGTAGAATTCCTATAATCTGGCGTGGTCTTTCTAATTTATTTTTTTATCGAAAGATTTCGGCATTATTGTCATCAATTCAGTACACATCGCCTGCGCAAATAAATACCCTTGAAACAAATCAAAGTCCCCTTTTGATTCCGTTGTTTTCTCATTGTTTTTTTAGTTCTGAACCTGATTTGGAGGTGCTGTCTGTATCACCGGAGTCCCTTTTGATGGAAAGCAGCATACCTCAACATCGGAGCTCTATGGTACATTCCACCGTACGAACTGAATGATTGTGATTTGTCTATGACCAGCCCTTCATGGCGTCCTATCCCTTTGACCCGGATTGAAAAATCTGTACAGCTCACCCTGTGTGTTGTGTAGTGGAGCTCGTTTGAGCTGTGGTAATTGAACCGGTTACAGAGTATCTTTGGCTACTGAGAAACGTTAACTGGCTTAGATAGCATATCATACATATTATGCGCGGGCTCGGGATTACTTACCTTACGCTATAGCCCTGGAAAATGGCTTTCTTAAAGTTGGTCAGATGAATGGTTCTTATACTCTCCGGCGCCCGTCACTCGAGGAAAGCCTATATTAGTGGTTTGTTTGTTCTCTGTTCTCTCACTTCGTTGTTCGCTCTGTTTAGCGCTCCTGTTCATTGGAAGGCACACCTAACCTAGAGAGCATCACAGTTTGTTTTTCGGAAGTGAAGTCATAACAAATTCAAAAGTTCATGTCGAATGCATAGATAAAACCTCCGTAATCAATGCAGTAAATAAACTACTTGTTACGAACCTCTCCAAAAGGATGCATTTTCGGTGCCTGCACCTTGTGTTGACGGTGGGTGTGATTCAGTATACTGTTGTTTCCCTCTGGAGAAACCACCTTTCAGAAGTAACCTCTTTTGTTCAATCCCATGGATCTTCTGGTAATTTCTAGGATCCTGGAGGGACCACCTATCAGAACAGCAAGAGTTTTGAAGCTGTTTTGGTCAAAATCTTTTTGCAAGATGCCAGAGGTATATCATCTCTTCTTGTCTGAAGTGCAGCCGAGCTTCTTTGTGTTCCTGAGTTTTTCCCACCGCATGTTCGAAAGACTGTTCGTGGAACTGTTCGCTGCGAATCTTAGCCATCCGGTTGAGTTAGGGTTCCCACTCAGAAGCATTCGAGTATCCGCTTCAAGTGCTCAAAGATCGATTTGCACAACAACAACGGGAGGATCTTATGTTACCTATATATAGCGTAGGAAAATCGCTCTTTTTCCGTGCTGTGCATCACTTCAAAGTACCGTAAACACTCCATCTTTTGTCGCCAGGTTACGTAACTAATGGACAGTACAAATAATTTGAGTAAATTTCACCTGACAGTTTCCCGCCCCTGACTGTTTGTTCGGAACTCGAATTGAGGCGTCAACCAAACAGTTTAGTTCACTCGGGTGGTAAAGAATCGGTTTCTTTCACCTGTACCACATACCTAAGAGTTCAATTTCCCCAATAGTGGATCCTTGCAGCGAAGACCTCCGTCCGCACAAGGTGGGCATTCTGGCCTAAAATATCTCCAATAAAGGAATGAAAAGGCCTTTACTCGCAACTGTCATCAGTATGTGAAGTTTCGCGATATGATCCTGTGGCTGGCGAAAAATTCTCAACAAAGACCCTTCGTTTGCTGTTTGATGCAATAGAGGTGACTTTTATTACAGTCCCAATTTCCTTGCTACTCGGCTTCATAACTTTAGGGTTTGGCGACTTCGAGCAATTGAGCACAACTCAGGTGTAGGTCGATACAGCAAATCATATCATTATGAGTAAACCTTACCCGATTGCAAATCCCAAGTGCAATGTAGGCACCGTTGAGTATTTAGATGACCCTCATAGATGTAACTGTTTATGCCTTCTCCTCGTCCAGTAATCTTTGCCTCCCAGGACTGAAAATTATCTTTCCATCCCTTGGACACTGGCTTGTGCTTGTAATCTAGTCCCGTGAGCACAGCTGTGTCGATGAACACCAGAAAAACACCCAATGATTTTCATTTTTCAGTCTGATGTCTGGAAGTGTTGCACGGTCAGCTTCAATGCCCAATTATTTGACTGATATTCTTACCTCCAAGGCTTACTATCTTGACCCCCATTGTTTGGAAACTCTGCCAGGTCTTCAAAATTCTCCTCAGTTGTCCACAAGAACTGATTGCACGTCTCTTGTTGATTCGACTGTTCATCAGTTGTTTCTTCATCAGAAGAGTCTTTTTTATCGCGACCCATGGTAGTGCTCTGATGTTTCTGTTTGACCTGTGTGAAGGAATAACCTCTGAGTAATGCACTTTGGTGCACTTGGTTCGTGTTTCATAGTAAATAATAATAACCGTCCAGCTGTGCTCCCCTTTTCGGTGCTACTCGAACGAAGCACGAGGGATTCAACACTGCCAGGTTTCGCAACTCTATACGATAGCAGTCGAAGTGCCAGGGTTGGGCTCGAGCCAAGGACCTTCCGGTCAGTAGCTTCGCGTCCTAACCGGTGTGCTATCTCAAGGTATCATTTCTCACTCGTATGTTAAAATCACATTGAATGTTTGCAATAGGTTTATGCAACACTGCAGAAGACTTGGCTGACCACGCACAAAGTCGAAGCATTTGACAATTTGAACGACTGCAACGGTATAATGATGAATGCAAAGGCCCATCTATAGCGGAGGGTGTTTGCGCTGTTACAACGATAAACGATATATCGAGCGTTGGCTGTATTTGATTGAGAGTGCTTTAGCCCATTTTACCGAATTGGTCGATGGTTTTCGACCAGGAAGGGGAAATCCCCTTGGGATTTTAATGTTCCCGAGGGATGTGGTACGTGAAACAAAACCACGATTGGGAACAAAGGCCTACCTCAACGACCCTTTTGAGTTAGAAACAGTAGTATACTTGGTGAAAGGGATTCAAGAATAGGTCGGAAATCACTGAAATAGGTCAATCTGGGTATGTTTTGATTTTTCGAATAGGTAATGATATCAGGCTCTCGTTCGTTACGGTGTTTGAACAGACATGACTCATCTGCTGTACACGATCATGTTGGAACGTCCCGATAGCAATTGACGAATCTCAGTAGGGATGTCAAACCATCTGAATGTGTTATATCGATGAAGACTAAGATCGCACATACGAAGAGTTACACATACCTCGTAAGACACTTCAACTTCACATCAGGTCATCCAAACATGAAATAGGCATGGCAGTTGCCTTTCGTCTGGCTGATTGTTTCTCACTAACCTTTGGAGCTTATACTTATTGAATCAATAGCTGATCTGGTTTCCATGTAAAAAACTGGGTTGAATTAAGACTGAAATCGTGTTTCTCTCTGGAGGCATATGTTCGGCGAGTTTGGCCTGCATGATGTACTCATGAGCGTGCATGCGCAGGAATCGGGGAATTGAAAGATGAGTGTTTCCTGTTTAAAACTAAGCTAGTTGTATTTCGACAACAAAATGCCCGAACACGGTAAGCGAGCACTCAATAAGTAATAATCTCTTGGAAGGACTGATCTTAAAAAGCTGAACTTTTTTTACCACGGTGCACCTAATAAGCCACAACTCAGAACTCAAGAATAAATCCCTTAAAAGAAACATTTTTCTCGCCCCAGGCGCAATGAATTTTTATTATTGTCCGGGCTAGTCGCATCTCTTCTGGCCAAGAGAAAGGTCACGCCCTGTCCAACACTGACTAAAGAAAACTGCAAGGTACTAGCATAACGAAGTGCATACGTATCATTAATTCCCTTGGAAGTGAGCGGCTGTAGAATGGAGTTAAGTGGACCGTTTTGTGACCGGTTTTAGGTTTGGTCATTACGGCAGAGAATGCCAGGAGATGCTAGGAGATTATTCAATGTTTATCGGGAAATGTCAAATAAATGAATGAAGTGTTCACCTGAATAGCGGAAGTTTGTTTCAGAAGGAAACCTGAAAATAATTTCTTGAGACCTTCCAAACGACCTGTAAAATCCGGGATGATATGGCAAATTCGATAGAGCCGGCTTTCGCTGCGCTAACACACAACAGTACTGTGATAAACAGCGGTTAAGACAGTAGGGGCCGCGAGTCTGGTTCTCAAACGAGTCACCAAATAAGAACATACAACGAGCAATACCAAAATGTAGCGACCCAGAGGTCTTCAGGAGATAGCTATAATAAGTTCCGTTCTGGCGGTCAGCAATCGATTCCAGACAAGATCAACTTTCTCCGCAGGAACAATCATTAGTGAGTTAGAGGGAAATAGGAAGTGGGAAACGAACATGCTCAGTGCCTACGGCAATAAATACTGGATGCACGTCTTATCAAACGCCAATCGGAGCCATATTAGACGGAGTAAGGAAACGGGAACAAAGGTACGTTCAAGTCTTGCCACTCATCAGTGACGTGCAAGGAATCAACGTGCAAGGAATCAACATAGGCGGGTAATGAAACAAGCTATGTTACCTTTTCTGGGGAAAAGTCGTATTTGGTTGAATCCACCAGTTGAACTACTTTACCGTGCTCAAGCGCCATGTTTCCCCAAACTTCTCTACCCAACACCAGTTAAAATATCTGAAGAATATCATAGACGAGAGATTTAGTTGTCCCCGTGAAAACCAAATTGATATGTAAATGAGTGTATTTGTCGAAATCTGTCCAACTTGAGTTCAATTAAAACATAAGGTTGGCGGAAACTCAGGGACCGCGCCTACCTCAGGAAGGGCGAAACCGGTCGTGGGCTGTCGAAGAGTTTTCAGCAACCTTGTGAGTAGGTTCCTTTATGAAGCATTTATCGTTTATCCACCTGACGAGGCGTGAGACTTTGATGAGGTCAGCCATCAGTAAATGCGTCGGTCTACAGCACGATAAACGACAATATCTAGTGCACTCTAGTTAGTTAACGGCTTTACCGGTGCTGCTGTATTGTCCACCATTACTCTTCTGGGCTTGTCTAACTTTGGTCATTCAGCAAAATCAAAGCATCCAATTTAGTTGGATGGCTAACTAATTAGATCAGTATTATACGTAATGCACTACATGTATCGCGATATCTCGAATATTGTACCAACTAAACATGAGGTGGCCTGGTGTAGCACATTCAGTCGCCTGGAAACATCACAAACGAGAGATTCAGCTGGGTTCCAGGTGAGTCTCTCGCAAAACCAAATTTGTTATCAGGTGAGTGTATTTCGCTAGATCAGTATTACCTGAAACCCCACTCACCCCTGCGGCCAAGTTGAAAAACACTGTACACACTGCCATCGTACAAAAGAATTTCCAAGCAGATGTAAAAAAATTGTCACTGGGGTCTCCTGTGTCCAAGTGCTGGATAAATCATGTCTGTACGAGGGATGAATTGATGTTGCTACATTGCAGCCGATACTCGCCTTGGGCTTCAAAGCAGAACCGAAAACAAACGGCAGTTGGGGCCAGACTATCAACAGTCACTGTAAGTCGAATTGTTACAGACAAGCTGCAATGGTAAATTTAGGTTTGGTGGATGGTCTACCAACAAAGCCCACTATGTTGTCAAAGTGCGCGCCACCCAAGTGTGCACAGTAACAGGTTTTTGCACTTGATGGGAGGAGACGTGGTATGCGCTGGTACAGCGAACTGCGAATCAGTCTGGTCGAGAAGTTTGGAAACCGGGCTGTTGGTCTGTTCTCTGGACATGTGTGTCTCCTCGCGTGGTGACGAGACGTTTGCAAGCCAGTTGCCAAGCTCGGAGAGCAGACCAACTGTCACCTGACCAGCAGCCAGTGTACTCACCCGGGCTAACAATATTTGGACGCAATGTGAGAAAACTTGTTCGAGAAAACACAGTTTTCCTCAGGTAGGCAGTCCCAGATCAGGAAAGGAAGAGAGTTTAAGAAACTAGAACAGAACCGTAGTACGTAGATTGACACACACCAAAAGCTTCAAGTTTAAATCTCACCAGTCATTAAATACAGCGACTTAGGCTACACGACGAATGTTCATGATAGATGAGCACAGATCTGTATCCGGTGGGATACACGCAAGTACATGGAACGATTAAGCTGATACATGCTTGAAGTAGGTAATGAGGAATTACATTTATGTGGTGGTTGTGACTCAACTGTTCTATGGGTCAAAGTGAGATGATCGATTTTAAGAAACGTGAATCCAGATGCCGTTGCTCATCAGTGCGACTTCTGCGTAACGGCATATTGATTATATATATATGCAATAGGAGAAACGTTCAGTCGATAATGGGGGCTGCATGCAATAGGTTGAACTCAGTTCATTGCTACGAATATGATAGACTATTCAAAAGGCTTTAGTTGGGGTCATCTGCTCATGATACCTAGGCGCTTGGAAGCGAACGATCTATCTAGAAGTGAGCACTTCTAAAACTGTAATACAATCCTTCAATCCATCGACATTTCTGGAGACGGAAAATGGGGTCGATAGCTTTCTGATGCAGTGCCGCAATGCTGCTCGTGTTACTGTGGGTAAAAGCCCTGCCTAGCTGTTCAAGTCCAGAATGCTGCGCACAAATCTTCGGTGCCTGGAGTCAGCTGTAGCGTATCAGAGGGGCAGCTACTTAGAGCCTGTAATGGGTATGGTATTGGATCATTCAAGAAATCGAATGGTCGGAACTCTTGACACAACTGGCTGGTCCGTACATAGGATGCCCGTTGGTCAGATTCAATATAATGCACCTGACGTTGCCATCTAAGTCAATTGAGACTGCCTTCTCGCTTCATTCACAGCGTATTGCCAAAGTTCAGTTAAAAATTTACGATGCCCTTTGAACTGTGGTAGATCTCGCTGATCTTGAAAAAAATTAATTACGGAACTCTGCGTAAACTAATGTAACTATGCTTGTTTGTCAATACTGATTAGTAATTCAGTCCGTAGTCGCGTTATTCATCCTTATCTAACGGGGGACATTACAGTTTAGATAGAAATCCGATCAGATCCGTGGTCCACTATTTTCCTGGTGCATTTCGAAGTGTGAAAAACAATTTTAGAACTAGATAGATGGGATCAGCTACCGTATTCCGGCTATTGATATGCTGGGTTTGTGAAGGAACCTATCAGTCTGGCAATTAAAATTGATCGTTATTCTGTTTATTTTGGCTTTCTTAAATGAATTAAAGAATTAAGCAATGGGGAAACCCATAAGGTGAAATATGTAGACTGTTCTCATTTATCTCCCGAGACCCAAAACTGGTTACAATCCAAGCGCATAGAACATTTGTTCGGATTCAGCAACCCATAGTATTTCGTAACATGTTTCGGACTCAAAAGTTCCAAAGTCATCTGATGTTCTGAGACCACCAAGACGGACCGTTTGAACGAAAAAGAATTCTGCTTGTGGTTATGTTAGTGACCAAACGAAGGACTCATTTTCGGAAGAAAAATGGTTGTCTGTCGCTTAATAAGGCTTACTTGCAAAGCATCTCAGACGAAATAAATCCATTTAGTCACCACAAAACTCGATCTGGTGAATACGGGAGTCGAACGGCGAAAATGGTATTGCGGATCCAATCATTCAGCCTTGGTAACTTTTCGGTGCATGGCTGCCGGGTAATCCTAAGGAATACAGGGACATTCGAAGGGCCGTAGGCGAGTTAGAACGACGGAGCTTGTACACCATCTGGACCACCTCTGAGTGATGGATTCATCTTTAATACAGTTGTATGGCTGCACACGTCACCTATGATAGAAAAGCTTCCTTCGACGTACAACCATCTTTCCTATACGACCAAATTCGACTGGTTTTCTGGTCGTGTGAGCGTCAATGCGTGGGGGAGGGATGCTGACTTCTGGCAAAACCTTGTTACTTAAAATACGGTCACTGTTTAACCCTGCCTTCACTCGATGTTGGCCTGCGTTTTCGTTCGGTGATCTTGATTTGCGATCTTGATTATCATCAGATTCCTCCAGCTCAATGGGCTAGTCAATATAGCTGACAGTACTAGATTATCTTGTATCTACCGTCTCCCACTAGTAAGAAATGATTCCGAAGCATTGGTATTCCTACCAGTACGTCTAACTTCGGGTGGATAAACCAGCACAAACTAGTGATGCAGAACCATCCCGTAGCTGAGTTATCCAAATAGTTTCTTCGAAGTGTATTAGTCAACCGTAAAGCCAGGGCCTGTTTGAATACTGACCTGAGATCAAAGTTGTTGGGTCCTACCAAAATGGACCTAAGAAGGATCTTTTCGTGATAGCATTCGATTGAATAAGTGAAATCATAACCTATCGACGCCAGCGTTCTCAATGCCTTCTTCAGAATGGTGCAACCTGCGAGTTACAAGTGTCAAAGAGATTACAGGTGTTGGCGCGGTCCTTCCTGTGTTTGGCTGGGAATGTTGCGATAAACGACATCTAGCCGGTTTCATTCCAGACTATCTGACTGAGCATCCGAAGATGTAGACTCGCAAGAATGCTTGCGGTAGGTTAGCAATTGATCCTTTCTCCAATCAGTCCTCTTTTTTCACCTTCAGACTGAACATAATTAAATAAACATTGTTGTTGTACGGCACTCAAGCATCAGTTTCAACACTGGTGTTGTCTATACTGACGATGATGGTTACTATCTTCAACGAGCAGATTTTCCTGCGCTTACAACCTAATGGGGATCATATTGTTGCCGGAATCGAGCAGATACTAACAGTCCACATAGATCGCACTTGTCCGGCCATAAAACTTAGGGTAACTTAGTCTATCGAGGAATCGGGCTTTCTGCCACCCAAACTGTTCACCAGTCTCCGAACAATTGTAATGAATCGATACAACAGGTTCTGTCCATTCGCACGACCAGCGAGTTTTCAGATGAGCGTCCCAGCGAATTTGTCACAGAATACAGATGACCAGGTAGCATACGCATAGATGAGTTGTACATTTGAATCAAACCAGCTGACATCAATAGAACCTTCCGTTTACTCCTGAAGATAGGAAGTAAAGCTTCGAGCTGAGGGAAACTGGAGACTGTGGGGTTTCCTAGGTATCACTTCATGTGTACAAAGGACGCCAGTGCTCTACAAGGAACGCTTAGTACAACAGTTGCTTAGCGAGAAGAAACGTGAAGGATCACACCAACGCTTGTGTATGAATTCGCACGTCAGTCTATCCAGGATGGTCAAGGGGAGCAAAAAAATCTGCGGTACAATGCTCTCAAACCAAAGGTAATACATTACGAGGTTTACTGGCCTTATTTGTACAGATTTTTCAGTTCAGTTTATATACCGCCGACGGATATCAAGGTAACCAGTGTGCCAACCCTCAGATGGGAATCATATGTCCAAATCACTTGCGTTAATGCACTCTCATTAGAAAACCATATTGTTATTGACTGAATCTCTCGTTTATAACATTCTTCAACGGAATAGGCTGCAGAAAGTCCGCATCAATTTTTCATTTTGGAACATAGCCATGATAACTGGGTATTTGAGAACATTCACACAACACTCAGCGCGCATGAAGTCGAAAAGATTGAGCACTGTGTGGAACATTCAGTTTGGTTGGAGAAATATGACGGAATAACACAAAGGTAATGCACCAAGATTCACTATTACCGCTGTTATGTGATCATAATTGGGTCACAGCCAAGTAGTTCCCTTGGTATAACACCAGTTAAGAGGTCATAAAAGCTCTTGGATGGCCCGTTACCCTTCTTATGGCAGTTAAGCGCCAGTGTGCATTGTTGCCGATGATGCTAAGTGTGGTCTCCGAGTTTCCATCAGTTTTATCGTCTACATAGACGCCACACCGTATGTAAGCAAAATCAATCCCATTTGCAAGCGTACGTTGATAACAACGGGAGGCCCAAATGAATTTTCCATTCACGATGTTCTTCGACCGCATGTGCTTGCGTCACTATTATAAGCAGCAAATTTGTGGTTAACCTGATCGGCATCCCCTATTAAATTTACATTTTTGTGCGTGTATTCTCGTTGTATTGCTCTGGTAGCACTAGCACTTCAGTTCAAAATGACGGCACGATCCTTCTTGGACTTTTTTAGCCCATCAACCAACCAACAATTAATATCTCTTTGTGGATACTCTCATTTCGGAACGCACAAATCTTCAACCACACATGCCAGTCCTGTGGGAGCCCGTAAAGATATCAGAAAAACGAATCACAGGTAACATCATAAATCTAATTAACTCGGACCCGTGTTGGTCAAACGTCGACAATTGGAATAATATTCTAAAAGTGAGTGAGTAGAAAAACGGACAGACACACGATCCAGTTTACACTTAGCGTAAGGTGTTTTGTACAGTGGGTTGAGGTGCACATGCACGGTTACACTACGCTGCTCAATGATGGTAACAAGTTAAAAAGCCAATTAAAGCTCTATTTTGAAATGAGGTGTCTCAAGTGGTAATCAACGTAGTCTTTTGCCAGTTTGCTGATGCGAGCGTCGCTCACCTTGGATACATCCTTCTGTTGTATCTGAAATGAAAATCGAAGTAAGCACGAAGCGATCAGCAAGTGAACGTGCAGGTCGTTTGGAAGAATACTATAAAAAGTTGAAAAATGATTTGACTGGAGAAAAAATGTAGGACAACTGGTGTGCTCTAGCTCGGTTAATATATCACAGTTATGCAGGGTCCAGTTTAGCTATGCTTTGGGCGATATTGTAATAAGAAGACTGAAAGCCACAGTATTTGTCCACTGTGACTAGGTAAACCGACTTTCGACACACCAGTTTAAATAAGGACGGAATTCCCAACCACGTAGCAATCATTATTGACGCGGTAGTGATGTACAATCCCCGTTCACTGGACACCACATTTCGGTTGGGTGTTGGCTTTGTTTTCAACATCTTGTCGGCCATTGGCACATCGAACTGAGATGTATGCATATTCGTTCGCCTGCTCATCCATTTCGTTGCAGTGGGGTAGCGTATCGCAATTCATATGGGGGTCAGGACGCTGAAACCAGTATTTGTTCGACTTCCGCTTTCGCCTGTGGATACTCTCAGTCGTGTTACTTCCCTCAGAAAAGGCCGATTGGCTTGCAAGCAACGATATCCGTTCGCTCCTTTGCGGTAATCCGTTCACGTGATGTGGCCCTATCAGAATATTTGTATTGACCAACACTTTCCGACAATTGTCGATCTAAGTCATTAGTAACTTAAAAACAGCGATGGCGTAAAATCTCCCAAAGGAAGCTATGACTGATGCAGTGGCTCGCGTGAACGGAATTATAATTCGTGTTGAGGAATATAGAGAAAACCCAACAGTATCAGATGTAATTCGCTTGGACATAGGCAAAGAATATTATTTGAAAGTTGTTCGAACCAACCACCCGTTACAGGAGACAACTTTTCGTAGATAAATTTTACACGGCATGGTCGGGAAGGAACAGGCCTGTTTGTTTTTCTTAGAGAACAATGAGTATTTCGACAAATACACCCATTTTCAAATCAAGTTGGTTTACACGGGAGACCCAACTGAATCTCTTGTTTATCATACTCTTCAACTGAATGTGCTGCACAAAGGTCACCGCATGTTTCAGTTTGTACAATTTTCGAGATATCGCAGTATATTTTCATAAAGGAAACTACTCACAAGGTTATTGAAAACTTTTCGGCAGCCCACGACCAGTTTCGCCCTTCTTGGGGCTCATCAGGTAGGCGCGAGATCTCGAATATCGTACCAACTGAAACATGAGGCGGCCTTTGTACAGCACATTCAATCGAAGAATATCAAACGAGAGATTCAGTTGAGTCTCCCGTGAAAACCAAATTGATATGCAAATGAGTGTATTTGTTGGAATCAGTCCAATCTGAGTTCAAGTAGAACATAAGGTTGACGGAAACTCGGGGACTGCGTCTACCTGATGAGCCCCAAGAAGGAAGAAACCAGTCGTGGGCTGTCGAAGAGTCTTCAGCAACCTTGTGAGTATTTTACGAAAACCATGAGTATCCTTCAGCACTTTCCTGTAAATTGAGGGTGCAGACCAGATATGAACAGACCTTGGTACAGTACTCGGTTACCAGCTGAGTAACTGACTGGTTAAATTCAATGTGGTCAGGGTTAATCGAGCTTGAATGTTCGAAACCCTGGTTTTCCTTTCAAGGAGTGCGAAAAATCACATTGGACGAAATTCGAGCTTCAGCCAAACTGATTACATCGAGTAAGTAGCCTGTGTGACAGCTAGGCAATTATCTCTCCGCCACCTGCTAAGATACATGCGATTGGAAGAATGGCCACGAAACGTTTGAAACGAGATTGCCAAGCCCAGTGAATTGCCAGCTAGATAATCTGGGTTACCGGCATTTTCTTCCGTATAAAATTGAACGCAGGCAGCTGCATCGGGCATGCACAACACTGAATGAATTGTAGTTGACGATCTCTGAATGCGTGTACTGCACGCAAGAGATAACACAACGAATGAAGGAAGTAAAATTTACTCACTTTAAAAAGTGCCCGTTCCATGATGGAACGGTAAGTAGTTTCATCTATGACACCTGTGTTCAATTGCGGCTTTAAACTGGCCTTCAAGACAGATCGCGCATTGCGCAGTAGTTCGTCTGACCATTGGTTTTGGGAGTTCGAGTGAGAAGATGACGAAGGTCGCGAACCTGGCTGTTTTGAGCTTTGTGAGTTCGATTCCGATTTGAAGAGCTCTCGAGAAGGCGTTTCGTCACGAAAAGCTGAGCCGCCGGGAGCAGATGGGCTTGCGGATCCTGTAGTGCTTGGGGCCCGGAGCGGTAAATTGATTCGCACAGTTGGAGAGTTGTAACTATTCGAAGTAGGTTCAGGACGACTGGGAACGGGGATCGGCGACATCGAGTGATCAGGGTTAACATTCATGTGACGGGTTGTGAAGCTGAACAAAGATTTTTGACCAGCCTCGATTTCATCTAGCAAACTCACGCGACTTGGACGGTATATGGGGGAAGGCATCGGTTCTGGCCTAAAACGGTAGAACAAATGATTAGGTGGGATCAACTAATGGACGCACTAGTAGTTCACTGAGGAGACAGATTCCGAGGTCCGTTACACTGCAGAATCCCATCATAAAGAAATCGTAGGAATTATCAAAAACTTCATTGCGGCGAACTACAATCAGAACACTAGGCTGTGTACCCTACAGAAGTATCAATAGACCACCATAGGTAACTATCGGCACAACCCTGGATATATGATGGCTTGCGGGAATTATGGAGATTATCATTCAGCTGTACGGTGCCTCTCGAATTTTCAGCACCACCGACAGAACGAAACCACCATTAAAAATTCCCAAATCTCCTCACACTACTGACAATCCATAAGTAGCTCAGAGGAAGAATAGAATTCAGCCAACGGGTGAAACTTCCATCTGAGAAGTCGTCATTCGAGAAGGCAGTTGCCTGTGACCACGTGATGTGGATTAGTGGCTCTCTATACTGTCTTAGTGCGAGCTAATCATGCGGCTGATCAGCCGCTCGTGGCCGAACGGTTAAGAATTTAAACTACTACTCGGAGGGTAAGAGACGCCCTGGGGTTTAGTGGGATGAGCAATGCTGATGATTCCCCATAAAGATGAAACAGCTGTATAGTGATTTCCGGCTTTTCAGTATAGACTGGTTTCAGTTACAGGACGAAATCTTCATTGAAAATTCTCAAATCGCTTCACAATACCAAGAATCTCCCTCTTGTGTCAGGAGGGAGAGAAGACGTGCATCACGGCACGTTGACATCTACATTACTATCTTCGGTCGTAGACCCAAAGCCCACCAAATCATGTCACAAGACGAGAAGCGTTAAGCATAAGAGCGGAAACGTTCAAGGCATGAACAAGTATTCACGCAACCGGCACCATGGCAACCATACTGTCTGAATCAGAAACTTGGCAGCACACAGTGCCAGCTGATAGGTCTTAATATTTATGCTGTGTATGTGGCTGACCGACATCTGAAATGGGTCTGCCAGTCAACAGTGTTTGATCCACTGAACGCCTGCACACCACACACGAATCGCGCGGAGCCGAGTGTGCAAGCAAGTGAAACCGACGTAAAATCGAGGGAATAAGATTGGCGGCCACACATGCACGGACTTACTGAACCACCACCCGGTCTAAGCATGACGGCATAACGACAAGCACCAGCACTGGTTCTTTTGCATCAAGTCACTAACGCCATCCTTCAGTTCATTCAATCTTTAGCTGGATACGACATTTCCTCCAGATAAATAACCATGTCACCTTTTGAGGGATTATCATTACAGCACCACTTAGGTGGGAATAAATGGCCGAGCTGTAATCCAGCGGTCGAATGGCTGCTGATACTGTCATCTCATACGAGATGACAGTGGTACGAAAGCAGGTGTTGATTAGAAATGAGAAGTTCTGTGGTGCCTAAGAGTTGCTGGTGACCGGCGAGTGCAATCCTACTTGGATATGTACATCCAAAAACCTCCAAGGTTCATATGGCCTACGGGTCTACTTCAAATGATGTGTCTGCGTTCGAGTGTGGATACGCGCTGCGCAAACCAGGTCGTTCTGTGAAGTGTTGGGTTTTCCAAAGATACACTGAATGGGCACACAGAAACAAAATCACGGGTTGGTGCCTGCTGTATCTGCCTCTGTAGAAGCGTACTTAATAGTTCTTGGTGGGGTCCGCGCAAAGGTCCTGGACTGAAGGTAGTATTCGTCTCGAATGTCCAGTCTCTTAAGCAGTGGTAGGATTACCTTCGCAGTCCCTTTCTGTATTTTGGGTGACTCTCTTGGATAGCTTGAACGCAGGACATCAGGCGGCACCGATAAGCTTACCTTCAACTGTTTGCTCGAACTCAGATCTACTACTCTTGCGGTGACTTAAACCTGATGACACTGAATCCCAAGAGTAACGAGGGTGCAGGATACTTTAGATAAAGTGCTGGGATAGAAGCATGCTGGCCGCATGTAAAAGAAAAAACAGAAGCCAATATCATCAGTCACTAAAATATTGATCGACGCAGCCTACTAGCCATTTGAATGGGATCAAGTACACGGAATAAAACTTGGTTGAGGAGAGTCTTGGATCGCAAAAGGATTCCCATGGTTCCGGTTGTTGGCTCAACACATGGCGGATGTGGTTCGTAACCCAGCCCACCTCGGTAGAATTCAGAATGACGTTAGTCTGAGTACAGGCAAGTGTTTGTCATGCGCTTTCTTTCGGTTTTGTAGATCGTAATCAACATCGCCTCGGCTACGGCTAGCAGCTCAGAATTCGAATTTCGAAGCAGGACTCAGACGGTGTTCGCGAGGACAATATGGTGGGTACTCTCCAGAGCGATTGCGTTTCACCGCTGATTTGAGTGATTAGGTCGCGATATTAGTCGAAACACCCAGTCAGGTATGTGGTAGACGGTCGCTCTAGGTGCACGTGAACTTGTAGGTCAATATGTGAAAGGGAAAGAGCTGGCATTACGTTACCTAGTATTATAGATGAGGTAAACTTGTGTATCAGGGCAAATGTGTTCTACAGCATTGCAGAAGTGGACAAATATTATAGTCACTTGGCTTTCGGAGTGGACAATAAGCTTGGCTTGAAGTGCTGTGAATTGAAATGAGGCAGTCCGGGCTGTAATTTCGAGATAAGATATCCCCATGAAACTCCTCAACTGCTACCCGATCGATGCTAGTTGTCCCTCCTGCTCTACAGAACGAGATTTTTACAGAACCAGGCTCACACCTGATTGGTTCAAAGCTTGAAAACTTTAAATAATGACTGCTTCACGTGGTCTTGGCTGCGGGGGAAGTTGTTGTGGTCCCCTCCCAGGGATAGTAGTGTATTTTCGAATCAGGAGGGCACCATTAAAGACTAGTGGTACATTCCCTTCAATCTGTAAAAGTAGTTTGTAGTTTAAGTAGTGGTGTCTTTACCTCCAAGTGTAATTAACTTCAGGGTTGAGCAAAGTTAAAGCGATGTAATGAATTGCAATTGTTACAAATACAGCATATGAAAACCTGGAGTTTTATTTCAAAAGTTTCCAGCTGCGCTCTACTGGTAGGAAGACGGACAGTTTGAGGTTATACGGCTTGATCGTCTGTACTCAAACGGGCAGCAAATTGACGTACAAGAGCTGGCTCACATATAAAAATGAGACCTTACTTCTGAGTTGTTTCCGAAGTGGTAGCCGGGACAGAATCTTCTACGAAGAGACTGCAAGGGAAAGAAACAGATGAACCAGTGTAGAGCAAAAAGCCAGTACATGAGACTGAATAACGTCCCGAACCGAGTAACCAAAAACGTGCAAAGTTTGTTCTTTGGTTTTACTAACTGAATCTTACACATATTATTTCGATTCGGACGGCCCTTTTATATGTACGGAATCTGGGGCGAGATGGCTCAAGTGGTTAGAGCGCGAATCTACTGACCGGAAGGTCCCTGGTTCGAACCCGACCTCTGCCCCTCGACTTCCCCTGTCTAGGCTTGGGCAACCTGGCAGTATCCCAGCCCTCGTGCTTCCTTCTGGTGGCATGGCAGCTAGGCACCGAAAGGGTGCTACAGGTGAACGAATATATAGGTATATAATATGAGTATACGGGAAGCACATAGGAAATATAGACCTCAAGTCCAATCCTATTAGCTGTCTCCAGAAGGACATAACCACCTTCCTGCGGGAGAAGATTACAAGACGGTTTCCTGTCAACTAATTACTCATTACATGGATCAGGAAGGATCTCAATCTGTATTCTGTAAGTCCATGAGAACCAAATTCAATCAAACAGTCGTACGCAACACAATTCTTTTATTTCGCACGTGCCAGCCTTGTTGAGGATATACTGAAAGCACTCAGCCATCCACCTCAGGCCTCGTGCTGTAAAAAAGACAAAAGCTCCATCCATGAACCCAAAATATCGTAAACGGCGGCATCCTTAGCTCACTGCTCGTGTATCGCAGCTGCCCAAACAAACGAGTTCAGGTAAGGCCCAAAACACTGAAGTAGCATAGCTGAATGGAAAATCGGTCTACACGTTTCCGTACTCCACGAACTCCCAGATGATTCATTTTTTGACCCGTGCACTCTAGTTAGGATTAGAAACTCTATGAACGCTTGTAAATGGACCATATGGAGTCGACATCAGTGCAATCCAAAAAGATCCCTTCGCCCGTAAGTTCGACGTATCCAGTATGATCGATAGTAGAGGTGTTGCGGTCGACTTTTAAATGTCAATTTGACATCTCTCCGTGATACTGCCAATTTCGCTGGGCCTGGCGTCACCGTAATAGTACCTTTGATCTCCATCCTCCATTGAACACAGTAAGTTACATGCGACCCGTTCATGATCCTGTTTTCGGAAACAAGAGTTTCTTTGCCCCAACCCCAACTCTTTTGGTCCATTAAAGTGTCTCATCACAGGGGGCTATCACCTGTGACACTATTAAACTAAGTTCATAGGAGGAAAGACCCACAGGCTACCATATCCTTCGTTCGTTCGGCTTAAAGGACTTCGAGCAGGGCTCTTCTGATCAGAATACGAGTCGTTGTCACCTGTTGTATTGTTAGCGTAGATATTATCGTGGTTGTCGGATATATAAACGCATGAATACGTGAACTTAGCGCTGCTAGGTTCAATCAATTGGACTCGATACGAACGGACAGTGTTAGATGTCTGGTGCAACTATGTGCTAACCATGGGCTGTTTCTGTGCGCCACTCGGAACCGAAACAGCCGAATTCGCTTGTCTACATGGTGTTTTTCATATACGAACTAGTCGAAAGCGCAAATTTATAGCATCGTTTTCAGCTACGGATAACCTGGATACAACACTGACTGCTACTTGTTTTCGAAACACTTGTTTGACCTGGACCAACGGTTGACCTGTGGATAGTCCCAAGTAGTGCGGTGTCACATCGGACCGGAGCCCAACTTGTAGTGAAACTGACTGATCTGCGGATCTATTCCATCGAGGATAGCTCTGACCGTCATCCATGGCTCCGAAACTACCAACGTATCAAACAAGTAATGAGCGTCAACAGGCTGCCAAGAACCACGTGGTGAGATGTTACAGCCCTGTAATAGCCAGCGACTCCAACAGCACCGCCAATCATCACAGTCGTGGGGACGATGGCCCTTGTGAATGAAAAAAAGCGGTAAAACACTGAAAAATTTCAATAAAATAAATGTGATGCGTGGCCAGAATTCGCTTTTGTAAAGATCAGAAGCACCACCTACTCAAATGAAGGTGAAACAACCTAAAAAAAACCTCCCAAATCTTCCCTCAACGGAGCACTCCAGGTAATATCAACAAGAAACAGGCAGTAGCGGAAACTAGACTATATATTCAACATTCTGACCACAAATACTATGTCACAAATGCTTGGCACTTGATAAAATCAGTGTCATAAACCATGTTTAGATTTCAACCAGTCAGCAGTATTGTTTAACAAGTAAACCTTCAACTAGGACCGCTCGGTTAACTCGTGGGTTTCCCACCTCGATCGTACGCATGACGTTGTTATCTTGGCTACAGAATAGAGAATAACAAGTCGGTAATCGACCAGATCTACTAGACTGCAGTAAATGTTTTAAGCATCAAAGAAGAATCTCCTCGGTCAGCTGTCTAAGAAGCATGACTATATAGTTGGTGTTTTCTAGGTCGGCTCAGAGTAGTCGGACTGAATTACTGACAAGCCCAATATTACACTCACAAGTGCCGTCGTTCCTATCAATATGTTCGTGTCCGATATTCAGTGTTGGACACAACTGGCGAAATCTGGGGACGATCAGCTGATTACTGTCGCCGTAACAATTGATTCTTTCAGATTCGTGAAGGACACTGACCTACGTTAATGTAGCATATGCTTTACTTTTGTCAACCGTCGTAGTTAGGTAGCTAATGAAACCGGACCAAAAATACACTGCATGCCGGGGTTCATTCGACTGTGTATAGCCTCAGATATGGGCGAAGTGTTTGCAAAGCTCACCAAGAGCACGACTTGTAATTGATCAAAAAATCGAACAGACATGGTTTTGCACAACCCCTCACGCTGATATCTCTGGCCTAGCGAATGGATCTATCTGCCTATCTACGAAGGTATTGGAAGAAACCAGGAGACTCATGTCACACTATGCGATCACGGTAAGTTCTATTGCGAGGACGGCAGTCCCCGTTCACCTGTATTAACGCCTAAGGTGGGCGGGTGTGTTTATTACGTGTCTGGAAGGTAAGGGTTTTGTTAACTGCACAGGCTGGTGAACACGGTTCCAATGTTACCAAATTGCATATGGGATAAACCGATATTCCTCTAGTCACTCCCCGAAAGCAAGGCAACCTAAACAAGGAAGGGAAACAATCAGAAACCTATGTTGAAATAAACGGTAGACTCTCCAGCTAAGATCACCGGTGGTTTAAACTGTTTGTGGTAGCTCCACTTGCTGCTTAACAGTACTGGGAACGTCAGCATGGGGCTTATGCTTTGAAAGCAAGCATTTTAGCTCTTCCACGAAGGTATCTACTTTTATAGGCCCCACAATGGCGTTGGAAGCAGACTCCCTCCCTGAGGTAGACAAGCGCGGTAGAAAACGCCGAAAGTGTTCGTCATGGTAGCTGAGTATAAACATCATAACGAAGTAATCAACCGGTCGTTCTCTATAGTTAACCCCAGATCTGCAACTCACATGTTTGGATTCGTCAGACCTGTAGTAGGCGTCAGTTGGCTTTGTCTGGGAGGTGTCAAACGTTTGCCGGCCGCCGAGAGTGATCTTAGGTAGAGACATGTGGTTTTTCTAACCAGTTTCACTCTTTTTCACCATTCGCATTCGTACTATTGTGTGAGTTCTCGGGGTCAAAATATGGCGAAATAGGATAAAACGTTACCGCTCTCCTATTTGCGTACTGTGCCCTAAACTTCTACGTTCCCACCATGTCACATGAACCTGGAAGATGATACTGAGACCCCATGGAATCGGATCAATGAACAGCAAAGGTGGAAAATTACTGACGATATATTCAGCCTTGGAACTTTCAGTAATAACCAAGTGGCTCAATATGGAATGCACACCACCGGCCACGTGCAGTCACGCAAAATATGAACGTGAACATTTGGTAAACTATCATTGTGCGGCAAAAAAATCTCGGCAATGTACTGATAAAAAAGCAATGCATTCGGCTGGCTCCAATACGGATCTTCCCGTGACACGTTCCAGAGTACGCACTTGCGTCCTCGACGTCGACCAAGAGGAATCTCATTCAGTTAGGATGTAATGTGACTGGAATACCAGGAAACTACCTCGAAGGCCTGCGAAGCTCTAGTATAAAGCCGAGTTTCAAGCATGCCTGAAGGCAAGCAGGTTCGATCACGAACTCAGATCCAAGCAGCTTCTGTGGATACAATTGGACAAAAGTGAAAAGGAAGGCGAAATCGGTTTGGTGGCTGACTCATCAATACCCATTTCCATTTGAGAGAATCTGACGGTCTTCGAAACACCCCCCGACAGATACAGCGGATCAAAAGCAACGTAGAAGAATCAGGATCAAGCTCAGTGGTTAAGGCGCGAGCTTACTGACCGGAAGGTTTGTAGTTCGAACCCAACCTCTGTATCTCGAATGCTCCTGTCTGGGCTTGGGCAACCTGACAGTAACTCACTCCTCATGCTTCCTTCATGTGGTATGGCAGCTAGGCACCGAAAAGGGTGTTACAACTGAACAACCACCAAATCGCTGAAACAGCACTTTACGTAGCGACCTACAGGTAATAAACATAGCTACCTGAAGAATGAAGGTAGCTAACTGACTAAAACCGTCGTCATTAATGATAGAGAGACATATAAGCTCCGCCAAATGATAGTGGGGAAAATAAAAGCAGGCTCAACTAAAAAAAGCAAACGCTGAAAGCTAGTTTAAAACAGGTACCTGCAGTTGGGCTCAGCACCAAAAACTGAGAGACGAGGAAGACGGTTTGAAAAGGTAGCTTTTCTGGGCGATCGGTGGAACGACGTACTAGCCGTAGAAGTGTTGTTAGATGATGAACTCTTCTGAATCTGTGTGATAAAGTAGAAAAATGATGGAAACAGTCGTCGAAAGCGCAACAACACACACCAAGAGTTGCGTGTGCTGTGAGGAAGTAGTGAAAAATATAACAGTTAATTAAATGAGATGTAATCGCGTGGATCGATTATGCGGAATACACTGCACACCTATGATTCCAAATAGACGTGTCTGACTAGTTCTGGTAGTTGTGCGACAACTCTGGTCGCTCTTGGTCTTCTGCATTGCCCACAGAAAAGCACAGCGGCTTGAGACAGCGTGCGACAGAAAAATAGTGAATGTTATAACTACACTGATACAAAGCAACGTCAAATTCTATAAAATATCATGCTGAAGTCTGTGACAGGGCGAGAAGGGCCGAGTTAAAAAGCCAGATTTTGATTGGCTGATACTGGAAATTTAGCTAAGACAGGCTAATTTATAGTTTATGGGTTCAACGACCATCAGCTGAGTCTCAATAGACGTTGGCCCAACCCTCAGTAGAATGATAGCTGGACTTGATCGTATTATTCCTACTCATTATATGAATTAAACGAATGCGCTGGCTATTTACTTGCCAGTAGTAATGTTGGAATGTTGATGACCCTCGAAACCGCTCCTCGTGAATCGGGTATACGACCCCTAGGATTCAGCAAAAGTCCATATAAGACTCGCCAGGGTGTAGTCACATACTTAGCATGAGATCAAATTACGTCGGCCGCAACCAGGGATATCATGTTTGGCAGCGTATGGAAATGCGATACAGATCTTAAAAGGGAGCTTTCAAAAGCATGAATATAATCAGAGTAGTGAAATGCATTGATGGTTTGAGTTCTTCAACAAGAGAAAACAAGATATGCCTCGTCAAAGGAAAGCTAGACTACCCTATGTCGACATCTGGTCGTGCGCCTTATATTTTCACTGAAGGCCTACAGTGGCCGTGTCATTTGAGCACCCGAAAGACAGGAAACAAACGTTCCAGACGACCACTTCAGAATAGACTACTGAATGTTCCCGCCCTGTTTCAGTTGATGTCATATTATAGCAAGACGCCGAAATAATTCAACATGAAGCCAAATGTAGCAACTTGGATCGCGATGAAAAATCCGGAATGGTATAGATAACTAGATAGCCCCGCTGCTTAACTGAACCGGTACTGGACACCGCCAGTTACTGTATCCTAAACGGTAAAGACCTAGGTGACTGCAATTCACACAAAAGGCTCATGAGTAGCTGCATAACGTGGCTGCTCAATTCACAGGCTGAACAGAGATTTCAACCTTGTGTATATCAGCTCGCAATTCGTACAAACCTGTCGAAAATCATAGAAGGAACTCAGTTCAGTCGCAGACCTACTGATAAAAAGCAGTCACCTTCAGTCGTTCAGCCGTAATACCCTTCTGGTGCCTAGCTGCCATGCCACCCGAAGGAAACACGAGGGCTGCGATACTGCCAGGTTGCCCAAGCCTAGACACGGGAAGTCGAGATGCAGAGGTCGGGTTCGAACCACGGACCTTCCGGTTAGTAAGTTGGAGCTTTAACCACTTGAGCCATCTCGCCCTCACCCTCAGTGCAAGAGACACAATACGGCAGACAAGCCTCCTTAGGTTCACAACCCGAAATGGCATGTACAGTCTCCCCTCTCCTAAGTGAACTTCCTGGGAAGCCAAGCGTTGAAGGCACGCTGAAAGCATGCGCGCCATCGAGCGAGTGACAGCTATGTCCTCGTATGTCGCTAATTGCTGATGTATCCCCATCCCGGGAAAGATCGCAAGTAACAACGCGAATCGATTTTCTGGTAAGGGTTTTCGTACTTGTCTGGCTCGTTTCCACCCTCCGGGTGATTTCACGAAGAGGGTTCGTTGGGGGGGGGGGTCGACCCAATAGCATATGAAGCACGTGAACAAGAACAAGAATATAGAGTGTCATCAGCACTCACATCATGTGAGAGCTACTTCTTTAGAAAATGTTTCGGCATGGGTAACGTTGCGAATGTTCCTATGTCGGCGACGAAAAGCTTGCAGTCCAGTAACCAAGCTCGGCGAACAAACCAACAATCAATTATTCGGCACAGCTCAGTGCCAGTGATCCAATGCTTTCACTAGACGAGGATAATGCTTCGAAGAATGCTCCGAAGGCAATACGGCTTTGAAAAGGAACTCGCGTTTCTACGTCTGCGAAGTCTATATGCTAGGATATATTTAGGATTGTTTCGAAACACCAGTCTTCTAGCTGTTAATTGCCTCCACCCTCAGTGGAGAGCAATTCTCGAGAAAGCCAAGGGCAGCTTTAGTCATGCCCCTTTGGTGGTCTTTCCGATGACCGCGGCCAACTCCACTGCTCAGTCTCAAAAACAAATGCAAAACTAGTAACTCTGTGAATAGGCAAGCACGTGGTTGGTGCTCAAAAAACGCCAATCAAAATAACCAATGACGTGCCCGCTTCTTAATTTTCTTCTGTGTGACGGTCAGTGTGCGTCGTTTCTTTTTTCGAAGGGCGGCAGTTACTCGTTTTTTTATCCGGCGCGTCACTTTTCCTGTTTTCTTCGTTTTATTACGTCTTACTTTCTTCGTCTTCCGTTTTTTGAGCTTAAATGACGAAGGACCGGCTCGGAGGGAGGTTTGTGGAGACGGCTGCTCGGGTACTACCTGCGAAGTAGACGGTAGTGGAGAATCTGAACCAGTCGATGACGAGAGTCTAATGCGCTTGGATGCCCGTGCAGTTGTAGCAGACACAGAAGAACTTGGAGTCAAGTCACTGTCAGATTCGTTGGCTCTCCCGGATATGCGTGGAAACCGCTCACGGCGGAGAGATGGTAAAGGAAGCCGGATACCGTTCTCCATTTCTGATTCGGAGGCGCTATCCGAAAGGACAAGTAGTCGACGACGGCGAGCCTGAGTGAAGGCAAAGGAATACATTTTAGGTTCATTGATTTATCAATACGCAGTAAAGTTGTCGAAAGTAGAACCCAGTTGAATAAAACACCGGAAAATTCAAATTTAAGGGCAAAAAATGATAGCTCACCTGCGACCTAGACTCGGCTGCAGTATCCTCCGCAGCGGCCGTCCGTCGGCCTGATCGATGATCACGTGCCTGTGCTGAGTTAGGGCTAGACAGACGGAGCTGAGTCGGACCATTGGGCTGAAAAGGTGAAATGTTCATTTAGTAGTGCTCATCATCACCATCAGCTTACCTAGGCTGGAGGAAGTCCATATGTTAGGCTGAAACAGTGTCAGCATCGAGACTCGCTCTCATGGAACTGGATATGTTATTCTTAGTAAAAGGTTGAAGGAAACTCGAGGACTGCGCCTACCTGATGAGCCCCAAGGAGGGCGAAACCGGTAGTGGACTGACCGGAAGTGTTCAGCAACCTTGTGAGTAGTTTCCTTTATGAAAATATAATGCGGTATCTCGAATACCATAGCAACTGAAACATAAGGCGCCCTTTGTGCAGCACCATAAATGAGAGATTCAGTTGTCTCCCGTAAAAACCAAATCGATATGCAAACGAGTGTATTTATCGTATTTCGTGTAACTTGGGTTCAAGTAGAGCATAAGGTTGACGGAACCTCGGGGACTGTGCTTACCGGATGAGCCCAAAGGGTGAAACCGGTCATGGGCTGTAAAAAGGTTTTCAGCAACCTTGTGAGTAGCTTTCTTTATGAAAGTATTCTTATTCTTATCATATTTTCGAAGCAACGGCTTGAAACAAGACAGGAACCATGAGCAAAGCAATACAGAGCTTAGTGTGGTTAGTGATGGTCTGTAAACCAAACAAAAAGTGCGCAGGCGAATCTGGTGAACACCAAACTTCCCGTTTCCAGGTTTAAACACTGTTGCCATCTTGTCTGCCGAAGTTTCTGTTTGTTAACATATGCATCAGACGTAAGCCGATAAACGTACTCAAGAACCTGATTCACTCGACTTTGGGAGACAGCTAAGCAAGGGAAAATCATGGATACTTGGTTTGTGAAAGCTGGTCAACAGTTAACGATCCGGCTAAATACTTACCTGTTGTTCACCACCCACTGAACCGCTCAGCCCAATTAATATTGTGCTATGTTGACGATCTCGAAAAATGCACTGCAGGCTCAAGTGAAATATATACGTCTGAATATTTTGCAGGAGTTTCGCTAGATGCCGACGTTGATTCACCCAGTGATAACCATAAACCACCTTAACGCACGGGTAAGGTAATCTTATTCAAGGTCTAACGACATGATCGAATGTTCAGCCTGGATTTTGGTCGCAAGCTTCTGGTGAGCACACACCATACAGTTTTAATCAACTATCTTCTCCGAAATAGGGCTTTGGTTTCAGGGGAAATGGTCATGGAGTCCAATAAGGGATAATGGGTAGCTATATTTGACGTCCATGCTTGAATTGCCACATAAAACCCTATATAAATTAAGAAACCTAATGGATACAGTGTGCAAGCCATTGCTTGATTAGGAAGTGATCCTTGTTGGGGAATAAATCTTCGTGTCTACTCAGGGTGTGATGTTTTCGGGGCTGAGACCCTCAAAAGCGATCAAAGGGTATTTTGATGGGTACTGAGACGGAGCCATGAAGCACCGAGTGTTTTCCTGTTTCATAAAGAGAAACCTTACACTCAAGTACAAAGGAGATGCTAAAAATCATGTGGTCAGCTTGGTCGTGCTCCGCAGGTGGGTTGAAGAGAGCTCATCTTACCTCTGTGGGAGGTTCCAAACGCAGGGTAAGCTGATTGGAAGTGGTCGCAGTAGAAAGACGCGTCTGACCAGTTTGCTCAGCTGCCAACTGTCGACGCACACGTTGGCGTTGAGTGCGGCGGTGCCGTGCACGGGCAGAGGCTTCGTTGAGCACACGTTCCGCCAGATTCAGTATGGTGTCTTGCAACAGGCGACTACCTCGATACCGACTGTTTGCTCGCTGACGTAAGATCCGTTGTGTAGCAGCTGAGATTCGGTGAACACCGACGAAATTCTCATCTTGGTCCTCTTCAGAAAGTCCCTCATGAGTATCATCCGATTCTAGAGCATCACTCTCTTCGGCTTCACGATCAACGATCGAGGAAATAGGTCGTCGACGTCGCGTAGCCCGCCTTCCTGAAGTCCTGGTGGCTGTTGAATTTGTCGAGGTTGTGGAGTTACGACCAATACCGTGGCGGACACAATCTGGGCAAAACCAATCTCCCGGTGGAACGGAAGACAACGGGACTGGGAGACAATAGGTATGGTAGCCCCGGTCACAGTGATCGCATAAAAGTAGATGTGCCTCATCATCTGCGAGAGTGCAAATCTCACATGTTGTATCGATCTCCTCGAACGGTTCCTCCAGTGAATTCAACTCCACTGGAGGTGCCGTTACCTGGAAAAATTATGAAATGACAAGGTATAAGTATCGCTATATCGATATAAAAAGCCGCAAGTATTATTCAAGTAGTCTTGAAATATGAAAAAGTGTGAACACTTCTTAAACTTGTGTAGAAAATGTTGGTGTTACGGTTCGCCACTTTGGATGAAAATGACTACTGATTGAAAGGACTTAATTGCCTGTCGCCATAAACATCAGTTATTCACTGCCACGTCCAATCGAAGAATCCCCAGCGTGTAAATAAAAATAGAGGGTAGAAATTGTGCTCGTTGTTTTTAAGGAATTTACATATCAATAGAAAAATAAGTAGTCAGGACGTCAGCATCTGCGAAAACGAGCGTTATTCAGTGTCGAGCTACACAACGTAACTTAGGTGACCTGGAGCTCGTGGACATGAGTTCACCGCTTCTGAACGTTTTATAAGATCAATATGTGAGCTTTGTTTTAATATTCCGTGACGCACAACTGTGCCACAAGATGAAAAACGCAAAAATACCTTGGCTTATTAACATTCCTTCCGTACGTCAGGGTACGCATACATGCTTGCTATGTTGCAAAGATGAACCGCCTAAGATTTTACCAGCAGACAGGTGGGCGCTGAGATATCATCCTCACGAAAATCCATGACAGCGTGCCCCGTCAGTCAAGGCCTAGTGTAAAACCTCCCAAATAAGATTCCACCTCAATGCCCACCTTTTCCCGAGATGACGTTTCGTGTGGGATTGCCGTAAACGGCTAACCGGACAAAGTGAACACTTACAGATACACCAGGTACAGTTGAGCAAATTACGTGGGCCTACCTTATTCTATCCATTGTGAACCCAACCATGGGGCTGGAAATGTAACGCCCTCATCTCACGACCACTATCATTAGTATAACTGGTACTAGCACCAACACCAAAGGCGAACGCCGGTAATTCACTACCACTCAACACCGGATCGGTCAGTTCAAGTTAGTTCGTTCACGTTTACGCCTGAAAACTGAACGTCTCGCCAGGGTGCCTGACACTCTAGAAGGGGATTAGGTTTGGACAGCTTTCCGCTGCTGGAGACAGTTCACCGATTACTCGGTGAGATAGTCAGTCTGACTCGACTTCCGCAGGTACATACGGGGACGCACCAGCCTGCAACGGTTGGGATGGCATCCTCAGGTGCCCTATAGAACTCTGGAAAACCGGCCAGCTACACGGGGCGCGCACCAGGTGCAAACACAGGCCAGCCAGTTGCTAGACAGGGGCATCACAAAAGCTTCGATGGGTTGGTCAGAAGTTGACACCGTTCAGGGCTATAATTTTATGTGATACATGGCCCGATCCCATTTGTTTGCACAGCAGCTGTTCGAAGCACAAATTGCTAACACGGCTGCTGCATTCAGGACGGTTCAGCTTCAGCCTGCTGTCTGCAACGTGATCAAACGCCTCGTAATGGCTCGACCGAACAGAGTTGTCTGTCCTACAAGATCTATCAATACTACTCACAACCTTCCATTTCGATTTGTCATGGATCAGCTTATAATCGCCCAAGCGGCGCATAAGCAAAACAAAAAGTCGGAAGTGGTCTTATAGCGGCTCTGGACATAGGCCCCTGGACAGGCTTGAAACCGACTAAACTAGTCCTCTGAGTGATATGCGCTCGAGTGTTTCAGGGGTTGATGTTGATTCAATTGAATTAATCCTTCCGAACCACGAGCGCACACCCTAGGGTTCTAACCGTGGTACAAGTGCAGTCAAGTCACTTTAGATGGCTCAACACGTCGTTGGTAGCTGGTACAGATCGTACATTCGTACGATATACATATCTGCTCCTGGCTACTGCTCTGTTCGCTGACCTTGGCAATTCGGTTGTAAACATTTCAACACTAGTCGAGGTGACCATCGGTGATGAAAAACGTTTGCATACAAATCGCCAAGCTCAGAAAGCAGAACATCAGTCATCTATACAATGCAAGTATTTTTTTTCCTCATTCATTCTGGTGCCTCCGTTACTCACCACGTTATACACTGTTAGGCCATCGAGATTTTGAGGACACCATTCGTGTATCGCGCGGTGCACTAAAGTCTTTCCAGAATCGTCCGACGCTCACGTAACAAGATTCCTATCACGCTATTGGGACGAATGCCAGGAAGTTCGAAAACGCCAGCTCATCGAATAGGAAAAGATAGGATTCAAGCGATTCAAATATGTCCAACTGAATAAAGTCCATAAAAGAAACATCGTGCCTCGTTCATCATTGCCTATCATTCCGCTTACCGTCAGCAGAGGAGCATTCCTTGGTCTTTGATACACTTTTACAGTTGTGGTCACTCCATCTAGATCAATGTCTCAGCCTCCGAAATGGTAATTACTGAGGCTGTAAAAATAACTAGATAATTCGAGGCACTTTTGTCAAAAAACCAAAGCTGACTGCGTGGTGCTGTTTGCACAAAAAAACCCAGCGGGGCCGTAATTTTCCTGGGGGAACGTGAATTCCCAACCGCAAGAAACGATGCAGGATGAGGCTATAGTGGTTCACTGTAATCAGCGTCCGCTTGGACGACCTTTTATTAATGTAATGCGCCACTCTCGTACTGGAGAGTGGTGCTGGAGAGCAGGGCAATGGTTGGATAGGCCACTTGGAAACAGGTGGATTGGTAGAAAGAACCTATCAGGTGGCCGCCATGCTCTCCGGGATTGCTGAGCACATACCATTCTGCAAACATTCTGAGAGGCCAAAGCATGTGACCAGTGCGATTGCTGTCCACTTGATCGATACCAATCACTGAATCAATCCGGCCGAATCGTACAATGTGACCTATCGAGTGTCAGCAAACCACTTCAAAGCATCAGAGAAAACGCCCTTGCAACGGCCGAGGCTGTTACGGACCGCTTGCCACCAGAAGCGTCCAATGAAGGCAAACTACCGTGTCCCACCCAATCTCCCAGATGGAAGTGTCTCTAACACTGATCCACAGGTGGCTCTCCAATATGTAAAACGGTTTTACTGACAAGATGTGTAGGAATTTACTCTTTGCTTAAACCCTTAATCACTCTCTCTCTCTCTCTGTATATTATATATATATATATATATATATATATACGCCTGAATAGACTATATCGAAGTCAAATTACTCCGACGTATGTTTTCAAAACCATTGTGGGCATATTTATCAGACTTATTGGTATTTACTGACACGGTCGAGTTAAATCTGCGCACGTCGTCACTCCAAGCCACAATACTATAAACAATATAATAACAGTAAATTTATGATGTATATGATATAATGTAATATATAATTATGCATATATAATAAGTCGGTTTGTATTTTTTTGTCCTTCTCGTCATACGAGTCAGGCAATAACAATCTGGCATCGTCTTCAGCAAAGTACAGGGAGAGATATTATATACTGGCGCGGTACAAAGGAACAGTTAAAGCAACTCCAGATAAGGATAGACTGGGTTAACAACAACTTGGTTCCGAAAAAAAAATCGATGCGCACGAACAGTACAAACGTGAAAATCAAAAATAAACCCAAGCGAATAACTCGGTGTTCCATAACAAGGTAAGTGGAAATCCGCAGTGCCAAGATAAGGATAGCAGTACCGTCAGGGCGCGGTGGGTTCGGGCCCGGTAAGTTGGTTCATGATAAAAAGCCGCAAATGGCATCATGACCGGGTCGGCGTGACTGACCGAGACGATGAGGTAAGGTGAAGGCGTGAAAAAAACCCGTCACGTTGATTAGCGAAATACACTCATTTGCAAACAAATTTGGTTTTGCGAGGGACTCACCTGAAACCCAGCTGAATCTCTCGTTCATGATGTTTCCAAGCAACTGAATGTGCTGCACCAGGCCGCCTCATGTTTCAGTTGGTGCGATATTCGAGATATTGCGATACATGTATAATCGTAACACACTACTCATAAGGTTGCTGAAGAACTTTCAGCAACTTTACGAGTAGTGTATTACGACTGTCATGTTGGACTTCTCACAGGACCGAACGCCGGTATAGGCGCTTTGCTTTGCGAGCGAAAGGATTGGAGTATGAAGTTTACGTTGGCTCTGATTGAACTAGATCAAACCATTATGACGCTCACCGACATCCGTGATCGTAGGGTGAACTGGTCATCCTGTGTAGTTCCCCACCATCCAAACTGAGTATGAACTCTGACCTCGGCCACCAGCCCTCAGAGGACTGTAGATTCTCAGCTCCGTCCCATTGCCTCCTGGGTCACGTTCTTCAATAAGAGGTTCCAAGTGAGACCCCTCAAGTGACCCCTCTATCTCGTTTTGGGATAGCAACTCGCCCATGGAAAGAACAACTGTCTCGCCTCAAGTTTAGCCGTATTCCAATGCTACTACTATGAACTCAAACACGATCGATCCTTCTGTGAACACAGGACCTCTGTCTCCCACAAATTTTGTACACCGAAATTCCCCTCCCAGCACAGATGCATTAAATTAGTTTTCCGTTTAGCCCAGTACGTGATCGAACCTTCACACCATCTACAACAGTGCCTTCCAATGGGTCTCAGTACTCGAGGTCTCATTTCTGTCTTTCGTCCATGTACTCCCTTCAATCCTACCAGTTTCAATACCCGAACACTAATGCACGTAGGCCAACAAGTTGGTTTAGCACGATCCGCGGAGACACTCAAGTTGAGTCATGCTACCTCTCAGAGACACGCTTGTATGACGAGAGCCCAGTTACTTTAATAATAGTTCGGTATAATTCTGCGACTGAATTTCATTTATGTTCTTCCAAAGACTTTATTACTACAACAACAAGTCAGCCAGGCTTTCGTATTACCCTGAGTGACAGAGCTGAGGCTGCATTTTGGACTAGACTCCAATCGACGGTCGTCAAGCTGTTAAGCTTGACGGGGTCATATAAGGTAGGTAGAATGTGATTTTAAAAACGTGTTCTATTTGCCATTTCGTCCTGCAGACTACAGCTCCAAAACAAAAGAGTGATTCCGTCGACGTCTCCGTGACCTGTTCCTCCGAATACTTAGGTCAGATATAGTGTTTTTGGCTGGTGATATGAATGCAATCATAAGAGGCTTAGGCTTGATGGCAGCTTAGGGGGACGTTTCTTCTACGATATTGTCCGATCGAACAAGGGTGACAGATTCCTTAGCTTTTGCCGATCATTGTCTGTCCATTGCTGGTACCGATTTTCGGCGTTCGATACGCGATTCCGCACCTATCGTTCTCCGTCACCAACACAGGCACGGGCTCATATAGACCATGTCGCTTTTAGTTATGGATGAAAAGGCTGTGCCCAAGAATAACGCTGCTACTAGTCAACTTGTTTAGACTGCAACCATGCACTGCTAATGAAGAACGTGCTGCTGCGCTTCGCTGATCGCGAAAAAGTGGCTCCTAAGCCAGACCCGAGGAAACCTAATCCTGCAGTGCTGCTCACCTATCAGAACAAGAACTTTGCTAATTTGATCCCACCCCTGTCCGATAGTTTTGAACTAGGTTGGACAAGCTGAATTATACTATTTATTCAGCTGGACTAATTAGTTATATTCAAACCCAAGGCAGCAGGGCGCACTGAATATCCATCGATCCTCTCCAACTGTTGACGAGCGTCATGAACTACCATAAGTCCAGCGGGTACATGTTTGACCTTGAAACGAGCGAACTAAGAGAAGCGTAAAGGCATTTGTGAATTGTGGTGGTGTGGGCATGAACCTGAAACGGAAGATGCTTCTGCATCCGTGCATTTTCGAACGCTGTTTAAACTTATGTAGGGCTAAGCAGCAAGGTGTTACCGAAACTATGCAGCCGTAAACAGATTTCGAAGGCGGTTAAAGCGTTGGGCTAAAAATTCCAGTCACATTCAAACCGGCCACCAATATCGTTGTCGCGCATTATACAGCAAACGTTTCATCTTGGCCAGTTTCCTTGGAAGCCCTAAACGAGATGAAACGAGAACTCACTGCATTGAAGCACCATAGAGCATGTGGTCCTGATTAACTCCCACCGGCTTCATTCAAAGACGATGGAGAACCCGCTTTTTTGTTCTCCACCGTTTGGCAGGAAGAACAGATCCTTTGTTCTTAGGGAGGTTACACCGTTGCCTCGATTTATGAGGAAGGGTAACGGAATGACTGTGTTAACCTTAGAGGGATCGGTTTTATCTCCGCTGTCTCCAAAATGTTAATGTTCATAATTATCCGAGGGTTACGTCAGTACCGTGAAGGCCGAACATGCAGGCAGCTTCCGATCTGGGCGGATATGCAATTACCGAAGCTTCACCCTTGACAGATTCTAGATCACAGCCATGTTTACTAGTAACCGTCAGTTGCGCTCAACTCTATTGATAGAGCAAAGTTGTGGTAGTCTGTCGAGTATAACGGTAGCTGGGGTTCAAGTATATGGCGAAATATCACATCCGTTCTTTTCTTCAGTGTAGTCCGGAGTTCTTTTTTCTTCGATTTTACGGTTGATGGTACATTAGGCAAGTCAGTCGAAGGCTACACTACTAACAATGCGGTAGAGCTGCTCCCAAGTTTATCCAACAGTGGATGTGGAGTACGCAGATGACACTGATATAGTGGATAATAGTGCTGTATGAGAATATTGTATGAGAACTGTTGAACCACATAGCAATCGAAGTGCCCTGTTGAGATGCTCTTCGCACCATCTGAATGTGAAGACGGCTACAAGGGTTGGCAAAGGGGTGCACCTTACGACCATATTAGGTAATGACATCTTGGAAGAATCAGACCACTTTGTATATTTGAAGAGCAGCATTACACCTGGTGGATGAGTGGATAGTAAGAGTAGATCTACATCTGCCAACATAAGATACCTCTGGCACCACCGCATCATTGGTCTTTGGTTGAAGAGACGTGTTTACAACGCCGCTTCACAAGCCGCCCAATCATATTTTTCAAAATCTGATCGACGCGTACTGAAGATGTCTGGCGGCTGCCAGTCTTTGACAGTCCTTGTCTGCGAATTATCGCGGGCGTCCGGTGGCAACATCTCGCGAGTAATAACGAATTCCGTCGGCTCATCTACCTCACCTCTAGAGAACACACCTTCAATGTACTGATTACGCCAGCCAAGTCGTCATACGTGCGTCACCACAACGCCCATCGCACCGCTATTCGCATGCGGCTGGGCGGAGTGACAGACGAAGGAGCGGGCAGTCAGTGAGGTGGAAAATGAACATGGAGAACTTGACTGCTTACTTAGGGAAAGTAAAGTCCAGGGTCCCTGGCCTGGATCCGGAGAACACTGAAGTGACGTGGTTAGAGACAGACACATGACGCAGTGGCAACGCAGGGTATCCATTCAGAAGTGTGTCGGTTACGCAACAAATATTTAGTTCCAAACAACGAAAAAATTCAGGTTTGTGCAGTGCAGTTGGAAACTCTGCGACAGCAACATTATAAGTAGCGTGTTGTTTCAATAAGGTACACTTCAATGTCTTGAATACCGTGCCAACTGAAACATAAGGGGGTCTTTGTGTACAAAATTTAGTTGAAGAACATCTTAAACAAGAGAATCATTTGGGTCTCTCGTTAACACGAATGTAGTTTGAAAACGAGCGTATTCCGCTACTCTCTCCACTCTCTTTGCTTTTGTGCAAAAAATCAATCAGATCAATGTATCAGCTATAAACTGTCTGTCATAGGCACAATGGTTCCAGCTGCTACAGTTTCTCCTATTGTCAATGCCTGAGGAACTCGATATGTACATATATCTATGAACAGATATTATATAAACATGGCGGCACACAACTGAGTGAAGGTTACACGATAAGGTCGCCTTTCACACAAAACATGATTGTACACATAGAAGTGTACTGACGTTACCCCATAGCAAACCACAGCAGCAACAACATTAGTGAGAAATTTCCACATTCCAAGAGTAGTGTAACTAAGTGTTCAGAAGAAAGTAAGTCGGCAGGGTGATTGTGATATGAGGTAGATAGACTTAGTCCCTCGAAAGGTGTCAGCTAGCCATGTAGTGTTGGCTGCGCAAGATCCCTACGTCATGGTCAATACGAACCTGAAGTGAGCTCGGCACGTGAATCGTATTAGTCCAGATAGCTTCTCTTTTTTGTACCCAAGAAGTCGGAGAATTTCATATTAGATAGCTGACTTGCTTTTCAAGTTCACGCAAGGAAAAAGGCTTAAATTTACTCCCAAAAGAATTCAAGGAGAACGAAGAGTCATAGTTGCGTTGGCCTAAGTATGTATAGGTCAATATCCCATCCAAAAATTTAAGCGTAACCATACCAAGTAAGTTATAAGACATGAAAAACTGTGGCGTCTTCTCGGTTCGCAGCTGCAATTCCAGCTGAGGAGAACATGATAACTTTGATGCTGCCTGGCTAACCTAGTCTAGACAGGAGAAACAGAAAAGCCAAGATCGGCATTGACCCACGAACCCCGCAGTCAGCAGTGGCTGCCAATACCATTGAGCAACTTTGAGTTCTTTTCCATTTTTCGTGGCGTAAGATCAAAAATGTCAAAAGCTTACCCGTTTGACGATCGGACCACCGACCGTATCGGACAGGAGAATAAGCTCAAATGCGCCGCGATCCAAGGGACATTCGTGACGTACGCGAGACCATTCGCGTAAACACACATAACAAAAGGTATGGTTACATGATTCTGGGGTCGCAATGGGCTTCTGCAATGCTTCACAACATATAGGACATTGATTAGATTCTCCAACCGCGACGATCTTGCTCGCCGGACCTAAGGGGGTTTTGCGCACCACTATTTCTATAAACCTGACCGAACAACCGGCGGCAGGGCAGGTGTATTCATCAGACGAGCCCTTCGAAGTGCTCCAGTCTTCGAAACAGGTAGAATGAAACACATGTGTGCAACCTTTGGGGGAACAGTTTTCGTGCATAACAACCCCGTTGCACAACGAGCAGGATGGATTGTTGGCCTTGGCGTTGATGAAGTCGAGCATCTGAAAGGTAAGCATAAAAATCGACAGAAATCAGGATGAGATATCTGAAGCCGTGCATTCTTTCAAGCCGGTGAATTATAATGGTTATCAAAGGCGTGCTTTTCTCCACAGACGGACATAGGATGAACAACAACAATGAGCCATGCCGCAGTTGCTGTCCTCAACTGCCAAAATGTGCAGCGATATAATAGTAAGACATCGCTCCTTCATTGTTGTTCAAATTCCTAGTGATAGTACGCTTGTGTAAGCTGGCGTGCGGGAATCAGTAGTCCTATTTAGTGGACCCGACAAGTGAATAACGTCACAAAATTCGGGGAAGTTATGTTGGTGAGGTATTAACCGTGCATAAACTCATGCTGTGGTGGTCAGATTGACTGCACTAGTGACCGGAGATGCACAGAAAATGTACAAATATTGCATCCTCAGAATGGCGGTTTGGTAGTTTGTACCGGATTGATGCGCGGACGGATCAACTAAAAAGTCATATATGCTTGCCTTTTGACTCCGTTGATCGTCAGGGACTGTGAGCCACGTGTATATACGGTGGTGCTCTAACTGACGTAGTGCGAAGATGTAATAGACGCAGCCTTTACCCGGTCCAAATCTCACTCGATGCTCACGGGTCAAGATTCTCCGTGCCGCCGTAAGATGGTGAAGAATTAGTGACGCCATAAACCTTGTTACAATGTTAATCAAACTGGTGCCAAACTGGTTACCATATTCACTGCCAGTACCATTTTCTAAAAGCATTCCACAACTT
Organism: Opisthorchis felineus; assembly: GCA_004794785.1. Classification (NCBI taxonomy): domain Eukaryota; kingdom Metazoa; phylum Platyhelminthes; class Trematoda; order Opisthorchiida; family Opisthorchiidae; genus Opisthorchis; species Opisthorchis felineus. Next base: position 105,716 of record SJOL01008148.1, on the reverse strand, counting down.
CGAGTGTTTCTCCTTGGATTGTGAGACGTGCTGAGTGAACGCACATCGAGAAACGTGACTTTATATATTGTAGATACACAGCGCATGCCAGAGAATGGCATGACTTTCGTCAGTTCATCTAAAAACACCTATGCTTTTGTTTCCTCTCCAGAGACAAGAATGATGTCGTCTACATATTCCAGATCGATAATGCTTTCGTCAACGGCCATTTGAACACGACTTTTAAAAAAGCTTCCAACATTCGTCTGGCATTCTGATCCAACACGAAATTAGATAGGAATGGAGAGAGTGGGCATTCTTAACGGACACCACTTTGTGGAGGAAGTTTTTTGGAGAGCTTTCCGTATACCGCCACATGCCCGTAAGTCTGAGAATACAAAAAACTTCTTACGCTCACAAAACTTAAGGGGAATTCCTTTCTGAGTAATCGTGTTAAGGAAGACAGACCGGTCTACTGAGTCGAATGCGCCTTGGATATCCCGGGACACTATAATTGTGGGTCGGTGTTGTTGCTGTAGGGCACGGTGTTGTTCTAGCACCTGACGGAGTGTTAAGATTTGGTTAACGCAGCCCCTACCAGGCCGGATAATAATAATAATAATCGTT
>SJOL01008148.1:83476-99003 GCA_004794785.1 Opisthorchis felineus | reverse complement strand
TAAATCATGTGGCAAAACAGGCCATTTTCAGCGTTTTGTCGATTCAAATCTATCAAAAATCACTCAAGTTGCACGACGGGCTATGCCTTATCTTCCCTGTTGACTGCTGCAAGCCCGAACTGCTTGTCCCGCACGGTGACCAGCATAAGGGCAGACGGAATATCGCTTCAGACCCTCATAGACACCGGAAGTTCGGGCAGTTATATATCTCCTTTGGTAGTTCGTACATGACTGGAAGATATATGCTAACGATTCTGTGATTACCCTGGCACCTACCTATCTGACGTGTTCAACTAGCGGCTATTGCTACGCATCTATCGATTACAGGGACACTGTTTACAAAAAAATCAAACTACTGGTGTTACCCAATCTATGTGCTGATGTGCTGCTAGGCCACGACTTCCTTGGTCTATATAACAAAGTTTAAATCACCTTCGGTGGGAACCGAGGTCCATTCACCTTTTGAGGCCTTACTGCTGCTACCTCCTCTTTTTGTTAACCTCTCACCTGATTGCAAGCCTATCGCCACGAAATCACGGCATCATAACCCTGACGGTGAACAGTTCATCCGCTCTTAATTTAGCCGATTATTGGATGAAGGTACAGTTGAACCTTTGAATTCTCCCTGGAGGGCTCAAGTACTGGTCACGAAAAATTCAAACAACAAAAGACGCATGGCAGTGGACTACAGTCAACCCATTAATCGGTTCACATACCTAGATGCTTATTCGTTACCGCGATTGGACAAAATGATTGAAGAAATATCCCGCCATGCTGTGTTCAGCACCTTAGACCATCAAGTCCCAATGAGTGCGAAAGACAAACCGTATACGGCTTTTGAAGCATGCGGAGAACTGTTCCAGTTCCGTCGTATTCCTTTTGGCCTAACCAACGGAGTGGCGTGCTTTCAACGTACTAATGACCATATAATCAAGTCTGAGAACTTAAGTGGCACCTACGCTTAGATCAACAACGTCACTATTTGTGGGACTACCCAAAGCGAGCATGACCGGAACCTCAAATCTTTCTATGAAGTAATAAAAAAATACGGAATTGCCCTTAACTGCAAGAAAAGCATGATAGCAGCCAAACAAATACGCCTTCTCGGCTATGAAGTCTCTGAAGGAATCATCAAACCAGATCCTGATCGAATGCGCCCTATTCAACTCCTTCATCCACATGGCGCTAAATCCCAACGAGTTGTTGGCATGTTTGCTTACTATTCGCAATGGATAACATATTTCTCTGACAATATCATACCATATTTCTCCTTGCCACATCTCTGACTCAGAACGACCGACCGGTGGCCTTCTTTTCTAGAACACTGCCACCGAGCGAAAAGAACCACTCTGCTATTGAGAAAGAGGCATATCCCATCGTTGAATCTACCAATAAATGGAAGCACTAACTCTTCGGGAAACACTTCAAACTTATCACTGACCAGCAGTCGGTTTCCTTTATATACGGTGTGTCGTAGAAAAGTAAGATTAAAAACGATAAAATTCAGCGACGGAAAATGGAACTCTCTGCTTTCAGCTACGTCAGCTACAGACCTGGAAAAGGCAACCTGGTGGCTGACACCTTATCGCGTAACGTATGCGCCAATGTGATCGGTATTGATAAATTAAAAGAAATTCATGATTCCTTGTGCCATCCCGGAATTACTCGCATACATCAGTTTGTTCTTTCCAAAAACTTACCGTTTTCCCTCCAATATGTCAAAGACATCACCACAAAATGTACGGCTTGTGCCGCCATCAAACCGCAATTTCACAAACTGCCCCCGCTACGCTCATCAAAGCGACTCAACCGTTCGAACTAATTAGCGTCGATTTTAAAGGACCTCTGCCTTCTGTTACCCGAAACCGATATTTCCTTACTATCGTTGGCGAGTTTTTCCGTTTTCCGTTTGCCCTTCCCTGTGCAGATATATCTGCATCTACCGTTATTAAATGTTTATGTGAATTATTCTCTTTGTTTGGTATGCCTGCATATGTACATTTGGATCGTGGCTCCTCATTCATATCTGACGAACTGTCCATATTCCTACATGACAGAGGAGTTTGCACAAGCCGAACAACTGCTCGTAATCTCCAGGGCAACGGGTAAGTCGAACGCCTCAACGGGACACTCTGGAACGCAATTCAGCTCGGACTCAAGACGAAAGGCCTTCAAATCTGTCACTGGGAGTCGGCTCCATCAGATGCTCTCTACTCTATACGGTCTTTTCTCTGCGTCTCCATGGATACCACTCCACATGAACGAATGTTTCGGTTTGAAAGTGGGTCATCCTGTGGTTTGTCTATACCAACTTGACTAACTACTCCAGAACCTGTTTTACTAAAAAAAGATTTCACCATGCCTCAAAGTATGAACGGATTGTTGAGGAAGTCGAGCTTATAAATTGCAATCCACATTACGTGCATGTTTGTTTTCCCGGCGGAAAAAAAGGCACTGTATCCGTCCACCACCTCGTTCCTTGTGGTGATCGCACACACGTCAACGAGTTCACGCGCACATCATCCAGTGATACACCCCTCCCATCTGACTTGCACGCGCCTCCGCCCAGTAACTTTGAAGATAATGCCGATCATACTTCACTCTCACCCCCGTGTCCGGGCGATTCACCTGCATCTTCAAATACAAATGACCATGGCATCTCTGAATTAGCCAGGCTCCAACAACCTACACGACCCTATGTTTTAAGAAACCGAGAAGCCTGAGCACACTTTTCATTACCCCTTAGTATATTTTTACATTCAATCTTCATTCAGTCCCTGTGTCCGAGTTACCCCTCTCTACACACAATCCAACGGCCCGGGTGAATGTCATGGCTATCCTGTGTGTTCACATTATCGCTTCGTATTAACCATGCTTTCGCCTTCAATTTCAGCTTGTGTACGTCTATTCTTGGACCAGTAAAGCGCTATTCATTCTACGCTATTCAGTCTTGTTCTCGCGCTCAATCAGGATCGATATTCCATCCGTAAGTTGGAATTCCGGAGAAGTTGGAATAGACTCTAGAAGACTATTCCGGTAAATTCATCTAACATCCGCATCTGCGAGTTTCACAGTTGCCAAACCATGTTTCCGCACCTTACTCTGCACTGGAAAACGAAGGGAGAAGCACGCGGTCGGAATTCACGAATGTGTTCCGAAACGGGCGGGAGTCAGCTGTTGGTCCGAGCCATCGATAACTGATGGCGATGTGATCAATTTGACTTCGTAGCCGGCATGTTGTTGGAGGACACCATGTGGCCAGACGACTTCGGCTGTTTCGGAAGTTAGTACTGCACAAAAACAGCCTGCAATCAGCACAGAGCTGGAGCAATCGTTCGCCGTTGTCCGTACGTACCGAGTCCAATCCATGTCGACCATCTAACTGAGTCTTAGATGCACCAAGCCTGCCCACCTGCGCATTCAGACCTCCGGCAACCACAACGATATCCGGGGTTCTGGCTCGACACAACAAGGCATTAAAAGCGTTACATAACTTGCTTTTAGTGGTGTCAGAGCTACAATTGGTTGAAGCGCAAGCAGACACGACAGACAACGATCAACTTCCTGCTTATGCGACTCCTTTACAGACGTTGCCAGACGAACCGCACAGAGACGACCATCAACGGATATTCAGCTAAGCAAAGATACTTCCGCCCGGTGACTTAGGACGATACCAACCCCTGCACATCCTGCCTCAGAAGCCTCTTGATCGCCAGAGGTGCGCAGCCGGAAGCGAATGGACAGCGATTGAGCGGTTAGCTCAACTACTGTGCTTGCATCTTGAATTCTTGTTTCTGATGCACAGCACACATCAATTCCAAGCGATTCCAGTGTGAGAGAAAGAGCGGTCTGTTGTCTTGCTTGTTTCAGAGTGCGGGCATTGAAGGCAGCCAGCTAGACTGGGTGTCGAGGCTTGAAGATTGATTTCGAGCTAACTGAAGATGTCCGTGCCAGATGACGCGCAGATGTTGCTTGCAAAACCGAAGCAGGACGAACGGAGTCATCAGTCTTAACTGACGGAACTAAGAGGAGAGTTATTAATGGGATGGGGAGAAGAGGAAGAAAAGGTGTGAAAGAGAAAAAGGGGAAGCGTCAACAGTAGCCTGTTTTTGCTTACCCGACCTGCTGTATGCAGCACGCGACGGCCGATGTGGCGTGAGTTTGTTTGCACGTGTGCGTAAGCTGGGATATTGCCATGGCGCCCACACCTACACAGGAGAACGATTAAGGTCCTCAACCAAAACCTTTGGCTCAAAAGGTAGCGGTATTTGGTGCGAAATACAAGTGAATTTCAATTTTTACAAACTGATGCGCGCGTGAGAATGTATGCGGAACTCTTCAAAAGCTTTCTTGAAAGCAGTGGTATCCGACAAGGATGCGCGCTCTCTCCTGTTTTGCTTAGCTACATCATTGATTAGGCAATGAGGTGAACATTAGAACGTCTCCGAAACCCCGGTGTTCACATCTCTCCGAGTGAGAACTTGGAATATGCAGACGACATCGTTCCCACTTTTGAAGAGCAGCAATCGCAAGCAATACTAGAAAAGCTGACCAAGGTAATCCAGTCTTTCGGCGTGATCTTTGCGCCCACAAATTGTAAAGTCATGTTGCGGGACGTACAGCCTTTTAACACACCACTGAGAACTCAAGGAGTAACAGTGGAAGTTGTGGAACGCTATACTTTCCTCGGACGAAGCCAACACATGAATTTCGAAGGTTAGAATCACTTTTGCCAATTTGCACCACTTCTGGTATTAAAAAGGTACATCACTGGGTAGAAGAGAAGGATGTTACGAAAACTCTGGGCGTTATTGGTGCTATTCGTTTTCCAGGATAAGGTCCACGTGCTCCCACTGTGCTTGACTGGGAACACTGAGTACTATGGTTACTAACTGCTTGCAGTGGCTTTCATGCCATCGATTTCTATCCAGCTTGTCTGACTGAGTTTCGGGGCGTAGGCGCCTCATATGTTTGTCGTAGCCTGGACCTGGGTGCTCTTCCTGCCTCGGTTCTTTTTTTCTTTGCGGCATAAGCCCTTATTCAGATAAACTGACATGGTAGCGTGGCAATCAAGCACCAATGTTCTCGTCTGGTGTTGCTGTCAATGGTGAGGATGATGGTGCTGATGCTTGTTCCAACTCCCAAACTGGAAAACCAAAGGCCTCTATTCGGACCCCTATCCAATGACCAACATGATATGAGAAACTGTGGGTGTCAGAGTGAATCTCAAAGTTTGGCTCAGTGGGTTATAAAGGTACACAAACCGCCACGCCGCAATAAGGCCGTATCTCTGCAGCGGGGGTGTTAGTAATGAGAAAAGTTGATTCTATGGTCTTTCAGACGTTTCACGGCAGTCTTTATGCGTTCACTGATGTAGCTGGTAAAGTATGGCTTTCGAAGCTGCATGCTAAGCTTCGTTTAGACGAGCTGGCAGTCTGTTTCTAAGTCGGCTCATCGCAACACTTGCGATGCACACCTCTCGAACGCCTGCCCGGCGAACGACAAATGAATCAAGTGAATGAGAATGGTCGCTATGTGAATGCGTCCATGTGGCGATGTGCTGTTACTCGAGGAAGAATCTCGTGTTGATGATACCAAGCGCGCGGTTAGCTCACAGCTTACGAAGTCGGTCACCGTTGACGTTAACAGCCTCGATACCATGGCGTCTGAGATCGTCTGGCAACAAGGAGTGACCTTGTGAACGATAGTCTCTCAACAAGTTAACCTTGTCCGTTTTTTGGGAGTGATCAAAGTAGAGTATCCGTCTCGGGATGGAAGTTGTATTTTCGGCCGTCTGTTGAGCACAGCACTAGAGCATAAGTACTTATCACAATTACGAATGTTCGACCTACCAACCTCAGGCATAGTAAGGCAAGACGTGGATTGGTACCACTGGATTCAGCGTCAAGCATGTCAAACATGGAAAAACTGACGCCATAGTCCCGTTTTTCGTCTGTCTGGTAGCCAAGCCAGTAGAAAGTATACCCAGAACCAGCTTCACGAAGACTTCTTTGCATACAAGACTGCAAGTGATGGTCCAGTGGATTGAAAGGAAAGGGACAAGCCAGCGATCTCCGTGGGCAAAGCGGTCCAGGCAAGAAAAAAGGAAATAGCTGCAAACCCCGCGTTGGATAGACGACGCTTATGCTCTGGTAGCTCTTGCGAGGGCTTCACTTTACACCACACCCTCGGGATCACCTGGTGGCGATAAGTGCCGTGTCTTATTCCCCTCGGACGTAAAGTAACACACTCCGCCATGTTGTGTAGTTGCATAGTAATGAAGCACACTTTTACACGTCAATTTCTGACTTGCGTGCTCTGCTGGGGGACCACGGTACAAAATACTCCTAATATTTAATAACAACACCAGACCTGTAGGCATGATGGCTACTGTCTGCATTGCTCCAACCTCCGTTGTGGTGGTCGACGACGCCACTGACAGAGAGGTCAACTGGACTGCAGGCTTATGGTGTATCACTCCCATAGAGAAGTCAAATCCACGAATCAACGCTAGGACATGTCACAAGTGGAACCTGTCATCAGGCAAAATGCCCCACAAATATGTACGCGACGGCCTTAAACATCATTGCAATTAAAGATAGCTCGTGCCCCCTGAGTGGACAACTTTTAGGGTCCTTGTGATTACCCAACTGACATGCAGTCCCCGTACGTAATGCGGCTACAGCTGGTTCTTCACCAGTGACAAGAACATTCCCTAGTGCAGCGACGTAGATAATCAGTAAGGAAAAAATCGTTCAGCTGTAACACCCTTTCGGTGCCTAGCTGCCATGCCATCCGAAGGAAGCACGAGGGCTGCGATACTGCCAGGTTGCCCAAGCCTAGACAGGGGAAGTCGAGAGGCAGAGGTCGGGTTCGAACCGAGCCATCTCGCCCCGTTCAGTTAGGAAGATCAGATCCTAACGAACAATTGGACCTTTTGTAATATTCCACTGAGATTTCACTTCCTCTGTTGTAGCCAGTTGAGGCGCCTTCCGTTGGTTCATCCGGTGTCCTTTGCTTTCTTCCTTGAGGTTTTCCCGCACAAGTGCCAAGACTATCAAACACAATGAAAATAAGTTCCATCAATCTCCTAAATCACCCAGCTAGCACACAGACACAACATACTCTATGTCACCGTTCAGCGGTAGCGCCCTTTCGGTGCCTGGCTGCTGTACTAACGGAAGCAGGCACGAGAGCTGGGATACTGCCAGGTTGCCCAAGCATAGACAGGATCAGTCGAGATGCTGAGGTTGGGTTTGAACCACGGACCTTCCGGTCCGTAAGCTAGCACCTTAACCACTGAGCTCTCTTGAGCCCAACTCTATGTCATAGTTAGGCTGATCTTGTGGGAGGTACTGGGAGGCCAACAACGAATAAGTAACGTTCCCGGGGAGGTAGGCTACTGTTCCTTTCTGAGCATCAGTCTCCAGCCCATTTGTGTAGATCCTTTAAGGTGCCAGTCTGATGTTGGGTGTGGGGAACTGGCCTCGACTAGTTTCCTGAACTGTTCCGAATTCTTTAGTTCTGCTGGTAATTGCGTAACTCTGAATCTGGAACTGAAAGCTGTGCAAGATGGATGTTACGAAGTATCAGTGACTGCTCTCTATAGAGACGCCATCCTTCTGGATGCATATCTCATCGGGATTGTCAATGTCCTGCCCGTAGGACAGCCCAAGGAAAATGCAGGAGCAAGCGTGATGGGTCACAGTTGCACTCCCCATTAATCCGCCTCCGTCTCTACGTGGCAGCGTATGTACCTAATGTGGATCACATCAAGTGTTCGATGATCGGCGGATCGTCTGGCATTTGCCGAATAAATCGGATTCTAGATATAAAAATTCACAGGTGATGAAATTTTGCCCCCAATATTTCCTCGGGATGAGATACGGGTTATCAGTGGATCCCAAGACCTAGCAAACGGCTGGGAGGCCGCGATCACCGTTTGTAATTCATGCGAGTCATTGGCGCTTTCTTTTGACGACAGAATCGTTTAAAAATGCCATATTTCGTGGAGACTTTTTTCCAATACGTCCCCAACAAGTGTAACACCAACAAAATTCACCGTAGTCATCGATAGAGCAAAAATACCCAAGCCCTCTTAGTCGCGGTCATATAAAATGACACAGAACTACATCGGAACCACACTGGAAAATAAATGACGGGTGACAGCGGTCACTTGGGTTCCACGCCAAGCTCGGACGGACAACACTCAGAAAGAACTCGCCAAAGCGCGGGCGGCCCGAGAAACCGTGCCCTACGTCAGCTGGGCCAATGTAAAGGGGGGCCGCGAGCTATGCTGTGATTGGTCTGAACACCAACCAATCAAAATCACGGATTCACGGATTGATACACAGGATCGAGGCTTTCGCCCAAGCTTGCCGGGTCGATTTTGTTCTTGTCGTTCAGCGACTGCCGTTCACCTGAAAGGCGCAAGCTCTTTAAGTTCCCAGCGCGGGGCAGTACGCTTGCCAGGGTGAAGATTCGCACAAAAAAGAGTCTAGTAGTTCTTCGAACTGGGTACTATATGTGGCGTAGGCAACTGTCGGTGGAAGGTTATTCCACGCAGCGGCTAGCCGAAATGGGCGGATCCTTGTCGGGGTCGCTCGCCATTTACAAGAGTTGCATGAATAAAATTTTACTGAATTTTGTTCAAACACGGAGTGCTTGAAGCTAATGACGACGGCTTTTGATGTAACCTTATTGCATCGAACCAGTACATTTTCCTACCACCGTTTAACTCCCCCTCTCCACCCCCATGCACCTACTCCCATTCCATCCCAGCCAACTCTTAGGCTTTGCATCCGCTTCCGTTCATTTTGTGGGAAAGACATCGCGGCTGTGCGACCCTCGTGGTTTCTGAATATCCCAAGCTATCCATTCTAAAAGCCTCTGGAACTGCACGTTCATCCTTATGTTTCCGCACCCTACGCTGTTCTTCCTCTTATCTTGAACCAGTGCATTTAATTTTGGAAACGAGTGAGTGCGCACCCCATATATAAGGGCGGGAACAGGCACGAAACCAAATACCCTAGAGCAGCGAGGCCCTGTATTCATCTACCGTAAACCCATGGAGGTTATCTATTGATCCATACAATCACTCCTGTAGTCGAGTGGCTTTAACAAGTTGGACTCCTCCATGGTTGACTGGCCCAACCCGTTTTTCGCTGGTGTTTAAAAAGCAAGTGAATGTGAACAGAAGATTGTCCACATATCTTTGATTTCTCGGAGGAATTCCACTTGGTTCCGCACGGCATCCCTCTCGTTGGAGACTTGAAAGTTTTCTCTAAGGCAAAACGAACCCCAACTAGGAACACGAGCCGGATCCAGTGGTCTCAAACCAACCGCCTTTTCCTGAGACCTCAGAAAAACGTACAAAATCTGTCAGGGAAGCACTGTGACTTCAACCTGCTGTCGGCCTCCACATATCCTCGCAATAATAATCGTCACAATCCCCCACCACATTCCTGCCGTCAGCATTGACAGCAACACCAGATGAGAAAACCAGTGCTTCACTGCCCCACAGCCATGCCAATTTATCTGAATAAGTGCTTATGCCGCAAAGAAAAAAGAACCGATGCCGGGAGTGCGCCCAGGTTCAGCCAACACTCAGTCAGACAAGCTGGATAGAAATTGGCAGCATGAAAGCCACTGCAACCAGTTAGCTGCTATAGTGTTCAGTGTTTCCAGCCAAGAACCGCGAGAGTCACGTGGACCTCATCCTGGATAGCGAATAGCACCTATAGCGTCAAAACTTTATATATATTTTTTTCGTCCCCCCAACCCCGCATATTACCACTGTGAGACACAGTGCACATACCGAGGATTCAGCACCACAAAGGCCGTGCCTCACCTTCTCAGCTGACTTACCTCTTGCTACATAGGCCTACGTAAATCCACCACTATCCAGGAACATCTTAGGTTTCCTTTTAGTCTCCCCGGGTGCAGCTTGTTTCCAGCATGCGCATGCTGGATGTGGTTCAGTGGGGATGACTAAATTCGTCCCCCTTCTCTGTAATTTGTCTAATCTAGAGAACCCATCTCAGCCCTAAAAATTTTACTTTACGCATCTCCGTTAGCTCAGGTAGCTCATTTACAGGCTCAATATCAAGCAGCCTTATCACTGTACTTAACGCACACACCTAAACACTGTGGTCAGTTGTATAGATCCCTTCAGCAGCCGTTTAAGTCATGATGAAACGAAAACTTCTGTCCTCGGCATATATCCCATTACAGGTCAGTATTTTCTATTCATTTGGCTATCCCGGTTTTTTCCACGGTTGATGGCACTTGCTGGCGATTTTCTCAATATTTTATCAACTTTGCTTGTCACGGTATTGAGACTGCTATCGTCGTCAGGTTAGCAGTTGCTTGCACTTTGTCCCTGTGTGTGCGCGCCATTTCTACCCTGTGAGCATTACCATAAACAGTGTGATTGTAGATTTTCCGCCCTCCCAGCTGCCATACGAATATGAGTCCAGACACGAGTACTAATCACCAGTCTTCGAGCCCGTGGCCTATTCTAACGCCTATATTTACTGTGCTTGCTTGTAACCCTGAAGCACGCACCTCTCTTTCGGTCCTGCTATGCTTTATCACGGTTCCACCCCTCAGGCATTTTCCTTCATTCTGAAACTTGCATTTATCCATCCAATCTATAAGGCCGCTGGCCGAAACGCCCCTACGAGCTTTCAGTTCACTGACCACTTATTCATTCCTTGCTAGGTTATGGAGAAGATTGCCGAAGGATTCTGTCAACTTTCCAGGATACCCCATAAACTACATCAGGTTCAACCCGGTTTGACACGGGCCGTTCATATCGAACAAACGCAGCCCACTTCCTACCCGCCTCATTAAATCCGCAGGGTTCAACTTTGTGGCCCGCTGCTTTGTCTGATAATTCCATCGTTTGTTTTTCACAGCTCAAAGCATTGCGATATCCCTGACTTTCATGGCTTATGCGTCGTTGAAACTCATTTTAACAAATTCAATGGAGGGCCAAATTATAGCCCTATCGATTTGCAGACGTCAAAATCGCTAGCACTCCCCGTTGTGAATCTACCGACGGGTAGACGCTAGTGTATTCGTGGATGCGTCAAGCGGGCTAATATTTCCAAAAAGCAGTCCTGTTTGTGGTTGCTAATCAACGAATCTGCTTTGTACATTAAGTTTGCTGTTATCAAGGTTCTGCAAGCGTTTTGTTTAAGGTGACCGGCAATTCGACCTCCGAGTCTTCACTAGAATTTCAGTTGCTCAGAGCAACCAGACCAAAGTAGGTTCGGCTAGTAACAATTCATGGATGACCTTCGATACACCAACATCCAAGATTTTGGTTTAACTTAATATCGACATTGAGTATTCGTGCTCAGTAGCGACTATACTTATGGGTCGAATGGTGGTCTCTTCTAGCATTTACGTACCCGGCGGATAAAAGATGTCAGCAACGCACATGTTAAAATTGGTCACGGAAACTGCGTTCATAATATTCTTTAAACCACTGTTCGCCGTCAGCTTTTCATTAAAATATTAGTAGCAAAACGAGCAAGCTAGATTTAGACACCAATTTCGAACAGCAGCTGAGGGACATCAACAGCGGGCGCAGTGGCGGTTTTCAGAAAGTGATAGGAGGAATCGCTTTGGGCTACGAAATATAGGGTTGTGTTGGTGAGCAAGTGGTTTGGAGCAAGTAGTGTGTGGAACAGGAGCACTGTGGATGTTGTGTGTTTAGGAAAACGTTTTTTGGCCCATGGCATTGTTGAATTTATCATGGCCAGTAAAACATTCGACCATGCATGTTACGAGACTACACATTTAGTCACAGGTAACAAACGATATCAGACGATGAGGCCGCAGAGTCGTGTGACCCTACAACGCACTGACGAACACGATATTTAGAAAATCATTTTTAGCATTTAACTGGGAGCTCATCATGATGATAAGGCATGTAAGGACGCAATCTTTTCAGAAAACACAAGAGACAAGATTGCAGCCCATACTTACCAATTTTATTTTCAAAATCATAACCGCTTTTGAGTCTTAATACGCGTTTCCTGTTAAAGCATCGGCCGTTACTAGCAACAACCAGTGATAAAATCCAACAATTACTCTAAAAGTAAAAGAAAATAGTTGCTAGACCTAAACGTAATCCCGGTGAAAGGAAATTAAGTTCATTCCTCTGACTACTAACATATCATGAGTAGTGTAGAGATAAAATCGTACACATTTCCACCCCATCTGCGGAATATTATAAAATATGCACCGAATGGCATGAATTCAGGTTCTCTATCGCTTTTGGAAACGTTCCACCAATATGGTATAGGTTGGGTACATCATTTAGACCGGATATCACACGCCGGTCTCTAAATTTGCAGCAAATATCTCCTAACGCACAAAATCATTAGTATGTATGGCCTATAATAAATATTGAACCAACCGAGAATAAAAAAATATTCAGTGGCGGATTTCTAAGAATGGATTTAGGGTTCTGGCCAGATACTTTAGCGGCTATCCAAACGGGCACCTGACTATAAAAATTCGGCTCAGCCAACCCTGATCCCTAATATTCAAAGACCCCTGGACAAGCTGATTAATCTATGAGCATTCTACAGCTTCATAAAACATAAATGTGTGGCAACAAAAATGTCGCAGAGTAGTAACAACCAACATGCCCATCTTGGCGCGAATTTACGGAAACACACACTCACAGTTCCTGGAGAAATTGGTGCAAATTTTGCATGGCGATTCCAAAAGTCGATTTTTGCTGAAGTTTTGACCATGACGGCGTGAAATTATACTGCCATGTGACAAAAACGTGCCAAAATTATGGGTCTGAGAAGACAATCCAATTTTTGCGATAAAATGTAGCTGAATTAATTTTGGCGCGCAAAAAACATACAGAGTAGGTTAATCACTCCAAAGTTTAGTCCATGACATATGGCGAACCAGTACATTAAACCACAAATGCACTGTTACTGATTCAGACGGTTATTAAAAGCTGAAACGCTCGAGTGCCATCTTTGGTCAATTCTGGGGCGTAACTGGCTGTTCAGGTCTCATGGCAAACAGAGATGTCGGCCGGTTGTAACCTCATAGTTCACGGTTTGTTGACCCGGAAATTAGCACTTGCCCTTTCACCAGAGTATCGCTTGAGCTGCTCGGCAAATACTCCCTTTTTTGTGAGAAACCAAGATAATTAGTTGATTACGTGAGCCAATGGTAATTTTTCACAATTAGTGGCATGAGAAATTGTGCATTTCATTCACTGCGTCATAGCACCACAGTTCTTTGACCTAACTTCGTCTTTCAGCCCAGGATATTCTTACTTGTGCTGCTCATGGGAACTAAACGTACAAAGGTATTCTATCCACAATTTTTACTCACAAGTGTGGTTTCATCCATTGTTAGCCTTGCTTAGCCGCATCCAACCTTCATCTGGTAGTTTGGCGACGAATATCGGGTTGAGTACATTTTAGGTGGCATAATAACGCCTTGTTGCAAATCTGTTGCGTGTAACCGGACATGTCATCGAGCACAGTGGACAAACCGGCTATAGTATTGGTAATAAGCAGAGCAGGCACTTTCAAACTGCAAGCCAGAGTAAGATATGATGAGGAGGATCATCAGAAGAAAATCAAAATTAAGTCCGCAGAAACTACAGTGTCTTCGAAGTTATGAATTTAACGGGAAGTTAGTCAACTTCAGCTGCACGTTTCAGTGATACGCTGCTGATGGCTTTTTGTTCAGGAGGGCAAACTTTCAAGGCCACTTACAATAGCTGATTCGCATATGATTATCAGATTACGAGATGAAGCGCAAGATCGAATCGTAACATATTCTAGTGATCCACGGTTTTCTCTAAACGGGAGATAACAGATAAAAAAAAGTTCAAATGCAAATCCCACCCAGTTGGATACTTGAATAACACTGGAGTCCATTGTATTCGTCAGACGTTAAAAATCAGATGAGCGCCGCTGATTATGAGACCTCAGCCAAATCCAGCGGGTAAAGACAGCCATACAGACTCATAGCTGTGCGTGGTTTCGCTTATCTCGGCTACCCGTGGAAACTGTTTGACCCGCACCCATGCACGCCGCGGAATACAAGGCCTCAACTAAGAATGATAGTCTAATCCAACGGCCAACGACAGCTTATCGTCATCATAACTGTTTGCGCTGTCATTGCGCCGTGCCCAAGCTAGAAAACCATCTTTGGTGAAATGTTTTCAATTCATTGAATAGACTGGTACAACCACAATGGGTAGTCACTGCTTTCAGTTTTCTGTAAACCAATCTTACTTGACAAAGAACCCGAAATGGAAAGTGTATCCTCGATTTATTCTCGCTTATATCCCAGGTAAAATTGTTCAGCTACCTAACTGATATGAAGGAAAACTTAATACTTGCTCAACGTGTCTGATTGCCAATAATGAAGGAACCGTGTTTGCTTGGTCGAATGACTGAGCTGTTGTACTGGCCTCGTTTTCGCCCGATCGGATAAAATATATTAATTAACAAGCCGCAATGATGACCACTTGGTGACAGGCCACCTTGCAGATGTGGTAGCATGCATGCGGGATGAGAACTTCTTGTGGTGGTGAGGTATGTCCCTCAGAGAGGGTCGCCCCGTTACGCTGCACCACGGTACGTTCGTATACTCGCAACCCCTTTAGTAGCACGGGTTCGTCACCCATCGCCGGTGGTTCTGAGTCTGGCGTTTAATTTAGGAAACCCATAAAAGAGCAATTTTGTTGTCTGTCTGTTGCTGCTGGGTTGGGCTCGTCCGGGCTGTGTCATTTATCTAGCAACGCTATGAACTAAAGATGTTGAAAACTGGGCTTTTGTCTGTGAAGTAATAATTTTTTGAAAAGGTACGTGAGATAACCAGAGGCCATTTTGCGATACCCACGGCTTACAACAACATGCAAACTCTCCTCATAGTCGGTGTAGCAGCGCACCAAAGCTCACTTCGTCAACCACACATAACACACACTCCTCCCTACTACTCAGACTGCTTCAAACGTCCTGTATGGCAATTATCCACTCCACTTGGCCTGTGCCTCGCGTCTAAAGGCATCTACAACCGAACAGAAACTACCTGGAATCCTACACCGGCCTTGTTCTACCTCTAAAGACCTCCCTGATTAACCCAAAATCCTTCTGCCCACAGAATGAAACATCCTTAGTCCGATCATCTCAACCATGAAGTTCGTTACGGGGCTGTCCAGAAACCGAAGCATACGAGTGAAATGATGGCACGGCACTGCCATACCCAGGTTCATGGCACACATATAACCATTCGCTTATTACCATTGACCACACCCTCTCGCCCACTGTTTCCCTTAACTGAAGCCACTAACAACTACTTCACCTGGCCGCAGATGTCGATGGGATGACTTAATTCTAATCTTCTGAAATTTGTTCGGATATAACCATCTCGGTGAACAGTCGGCTCGTGCTCCCCGCAAAATCAGTCATTTTATTTACAGTGAATTAGCACAAACCCACTCTCCAAAAGGTCTTTTGCACGCGATT
>SJOL01008148.1:28971-79902 GCA_004794785.1 Opisthorchis felineus | reverse complement strand
GAAAGCCTGGGAAATTGCGAGTAGTGTTTGACTGTGCAGCTAAGCACCACGGAAGGTCCCTGAATGACATGCTTCTCCAGGGACCAGATACCACTGCTGATTTGGCGGGTGTTCTTCTGAAGTTTCGAAGAGACCCGATTGCAGTGTCGGCAGATGTCGAAGAAATGTTCATGCAAGTTCATGTCCCACAGCTTGATCAAGGTGCTCTGAGATTTCTGTGGTTCTCCCAAAATGACCGTAATAGTGACCCTATTGAATTTCAAATGACCTCTCATGTTTTCGGTGCCGTCTCCTCGCCTTTCTGTGCCAATTTCGCTTAGCGAAATACAGTGCCTGTGTTCGGCAAGGATTACGACCATAGGATTAAATCATCCGTTGTAGACAACTTCTATGTTGATGATAGCTTGGTGTCAGTACCTTCCGTCACTGACGCAAAGAGGTTTGTGCAAGGAATTACCAAGCTAATTTCAAAAGGGGGGTTTCACCTTCGTGGATGTGCTGCGAGGTCTTCCGCCGTCTGAACGAACGGAGACTGTTGTGGAAATGTCTCCGAAAGCGATGAATACACAGCGAGCTTTGGGCATTGAATGGGACCCATCCCCTGACACCCTGTGCTTTCGGTTTCATATTCCCGAGAAACCACTAACTCGAATAGGAATCCTGGCATCCGTTTGCTCGCTTTTCGATCCACTAGGATTGGTAGCCCCTGTATGCTTAACCGCGAAGCAGCTACTACAAGAGCTATGTAAGGCTGGTCTTGGTTGGGACGCTGCTATCAGTGACGAGCATTCAGCTCGATGGCGTTCGTGGTCAAACTTGGTCAAATCGATTGGAGTTGTGCGGTACCCAAGATGTTTGTCTTGACGTTTTTTTGGTGTTGGTAACCCTGAGCTCCATGTGTTCTCAGACGCGTCAGAAACAGGCTATGGCGTTGCCGCATACGCACGTTTTGTGTCAAACGATGGTCGAGTGGCATGCCGTTTGATTTTCGGAAAATCAAGAGTAGCTCAGTTGAAGACCGTTACCGTTCCCAGACTAGAACTTGCTGCCGCCGCATTAGCCGCTAGGGTCTACAAGCTCCTTATTGAGAGTTTACCGGACTTCTTCTCTACGGTCACTCTTTGGACAGACTCACAAATAGTGCTTTATTACATCAATAACAAGTCAACAAGATTTTGTACCTTTGTGGCCAACCGGATGGCCATTATCCAAGAATACTCCTTGCGGAGCGAATGGAAGCACGTGAAATCGTCGCCAAACCCTGCCGATCNAGAGACCTTTGTATCTTCCGTTTTCCTTGCTACGCAAATCGTTTTTACCGCGTCAGATATACTATTTTTGTACCGAAACTCTGATCAGCCATAGATTTGTTTTATTGCATCAATTTGCGAACCGGGTTTCGATCACGTGTTGGCTGCTGATCCATCTCAGCTTTGCTTGCTTTTTGGAGTACCTCACCGTTTGTCGAAAACCGTTGAGGTTTGTAATTTAGTACCGTGTAACTACTTTTATTTTTATAGTACAGCACATTTGTGTAACCATTCGTTCGGAGTTTTGCCGGTTTGGTTCCTAACCTTGGTGCTCGTTGCTCAAGCAATCGAAACGGTCGTTACAACCACGTCTACGCCGGATGATGTCCAGTATTTGTGACACCGTCCCGTTTTCGCGCACTCCTCAGTACCCAAAAATCCCACCAGTCATGCTTTTACCCTGACTGTGCCATTGTGATGGTGTCCGGCGTGATACCACGTACCAGTTTGGAATAAACATTATTATAATTATTACATCGATGTTATGATCCCAATATTCAGTGATCACACGCATTATTGGACGATTCGATGTTAAATCCAAACAGGGTGTATACAAGTCAGTCGTAAGATCAAGTGCTATAGACTTGGTCCATAGAATTCAAAGACCTCTTGCGCCTTCAAACGTCTACCCACAGAAGTAACCACCGCGACGTTCTGGCGTGTGGGCAGGAACTTGTTGTCAAATCCACTCTTTCAGAGCACTAAATCCTAACTTCGGACCGCCTTTGATTCTCGTCAATTTTACCCTCTAGCTGAGCAGAAACAACAGCCCTGTCGTCCACAACATAACTTGTAACCATCCTATACTCAACCTCAGCAACACCCTCACTAACTCACGGCTCCGCCCTCGGACACCGCTAATTGCTCCAGTGTTTGCGTTTGTAAACCAATCTCTTTGTGATCTTCGGCATCTGGCTATAGCTAAAATGCTTCTACATCTCCGGACAGGCCTCACAACTGGAAAGCCACTCACTATTTCAGGCTGCCTTGGGGCTCTTTCTCACGTCTGTCATGGGTTTTGGCTTCCTCTAGCTCATCACTCAAGGTATTGCCGCCCATCTTTACTTCCGCAAACATGTCTGAACTATCCGAATATATGAGCGACTAAGAGAGTCACCCTCTATGCGATCAAACTGTGGCTCTTCATTTATAACCTAACTTCCTTTGCAGCCCTATCGTCCACTTTCTAAATCAGCTTTACAAATCCGTTCCAAAAAACTGTCTTCGATGTATTTCTAGCCTCTGTTTGCCACATCACGCTCAAATACACGATAATTCTACCACTCAAATGCTTGTCAGCTAAATGCCTGATTACAAGAACTGGCGAAGAAGGCAAGTACGCTTTAACCAAAATTTTGGACGATAACGTAACTAGCTGTGAAGTACGTGGCGCACCACTTAGCTAAACATACGGCTGCGTCGGTTCGCACTGGCTGCATGCCGTCATTATCTACTATCTCTATCAGAAAGTCGATCATTGTCTTTTATGTAGGTCAGCGTGCCCCCACTGCGGTAGTTGGAAATTGTGACCACTCTTATCTGCCTGCTATCTTGGGCCCCAGTCTAACTTTTATCCCGGTGCTCTATGGCAGAATTTGTTAACACCTTCCTATCTTGACTCCCCAATCTAGATACGGCTGAAATATCGCCTCGTTCGGGTAGCAGTAATGAACTACTCCGCGGCCTCGATGGACACAAAAATATCCCGGATCCATGCAATCATAGTTTGTCAGGATTCCTTGGCCAATCTCAATTACCCTGACAGCCTCAACTGACTCACCCAATATTTTTATATACGGGGCTGTTCACAAACCCAAGTACGACGTGGCGGTGATGCTGACGCGACTACCATACTCAGTTGTGTAATGGTCTGGGCACCCAAAAAGCTACTTTAGGTGTGTGACAAATATAATTACTCTGAATTGAGTACACAATAATAAAAAGAGTCGAATGGAACAGACTCACTAAGAATTGTTCTTTTTAAAATAGTTCGTCGTTGGCCCAGGTCAGTGAATAAATAATAATCCGATTGTGGATGTCCAGGGGTCTTCTTTCCGGGAAGCTCGCATATACAATAAACTCCGAAGACCTTCTGAAATGTTTTGATACCAGAGTTAGCACATGAAACTCGCAAATGACCGCTGTAAGCGCGAGTGCAATGAGAAGAGAAAGTCGGAGCATGCGACCACGCCTTATTGTATGTACTTTGTACAAAAGCGCGTTTTTTGTGGTTTTGCGTATTCGAACAAAAAACGTTTATGAAATTGATGAAATACGTAGCGTTATAATGAAAGCAAAAGAAAGGTACGAAACACCACAGTTGTGCCATTAGTTCAACAAACCGCACCTTTTCTCCGCCAAGAGTGTTAAATGAGCCCAACAGACGGTATCAGTCCTATGGAGTTGTGCCAAAATTCAAGTGCTGACCACAAGATATACTGACTATTCATGCTGCCCATAAGCTCACCAATCCTTCTCATGATACTATCAGGGAGGCCGTATACCGGTGGAGATAAAGCCTCGCAGTGCCCCCGAGGTAGCGTGTGCTGACTATCATAAAAAGTCAACCAACCTCACTACCTGCGAAGAATTCCTTCTTTATGCCTGGTGGAATGCCTGTTGCAACGACAGGAAGCTTTTTCCCACCTGAGTCGCGAACGGCTGCTCCATTTTGAGTTTCCGTGAACAGAGAAGGTGTAATTATTGTTTATATAGTCTTTCAGAATATTTCCTAGTCAAATGCAGTGGAAAGCACGTGAAGAAACCAATTTTTCACGGAATTTCTCACCGCCTCCACGGAGACACTATGGTGACATGTGGCAGCCAATAAAAATATGAATTCCGCGCCCAAACTAGACCTTGAGCCCGCTTAAACAAATTTTTAGCAAAAGGTGGCTCTCTGGGGAGATTATCAGGTTTTGAATGAACACCTTCAAATCCAAAAAATTATGTGAATTTTTCCCTGGTTCACACTATGGTTTCAGGGGAATTTAGGGTGGGCTTCCAGGGATCAGCTTAGGGTGAGAGTAAGTACAAAGGCACCCGCTAGAAAGGCGTTCTAAAGTGAAGACAAATTGACCAGCTTTCTCACCTCTTACGATGAAGGCTATCTGGGAAGGTGTGTGACCATTACTGTGTAGAACAAATAGTCACGACCAAAGCTTCGTCAACCATGTGTTCGAAGGGAATAGATAGTGCGTCGGAACAAAGGGTGCACTGTTTTGGCGGATCCGGAAGTAACTGGTAGTAGAGGCCAATGAGACAAGGTAAAAATGGTGTTCATACATACATATATGGCGTTAAATTAGACGGTGTCAGGCAGGTGGATGGACACCAGTGGATGTCTCACAAACTGCTGATGAACAATCAGGCTGGATGTGGTAGATGCGATATCATCGGCCCACCGCTATGCCTATGCTATTAGTGGCACCCTACACTACCACCTCGGTCATGGCGGATGAAGGAGTTCATTATGTTGACAAGGTTCTCAAGAGTGGCCGGAGAAAGTAACACAGAAAAAATGGAAACCAGTAAAAAACAGTGTCAAAAAGCGTGAGGTGGAGTAGTCAGTGATAGTTCACACAAATCGCATGCCAGTCGAATGAAGCGATAAAGGCAGGGAAAGCCAGAATGAGGACCATGGAGTTGAAAGGAAATACAAAAAAGATACGCAAAGAGCGATCGGCTGATTTTTATCCTAAATTCTAGAATAAGCAGGTGTCTTTGAACCCATATTGGGTGCCTTGATCAGAGAAACGGTTAAAATGTTAAAATGGCATGCAAGTTTGGCGCGTTGCGCGATGGTCAGCGCTCACATCACGGGCCTCTCGGACGAAAATGGACGCTAATCAACATGGCGTGAAGCCTGTGAAAGCCGTGTCCAAATAAAAGCTCGTAGTACAGGTTAGCACGAGGTCTGCCCATCAGTAAGCATGTGTTTAGAAGCACATAAGGTGCTTTGTTCAAAAATTGACAGACGACCAAACCGGACTGGGGGAGTAAATGGGCAATGTGAGAACATTTGCGGTTAGCTTGTCTAGCGGTACTCCATTATGGTTAAGAGTGCCGGGGAAGTATTTGGGGGTTAAGAGTTGACTGAAGAACACAGAATGACTGATTACAACGCAATCAAGTCAAAAGCCAGGATTCAAGAAGAGATGGTGAGCGGTGGCGTTCTGTGTAGAGTTTTCTAGAAATTTTCCACAAGCACAAAGGGTGAAAGAGGCACAGCCAGATTATTCAGGGGTTTTTGCAGTCAAAGACTAGCGCTCCAGACTTGTGAGGAGTTCGTGCCCTCAAAATGCGGATGGGTGTGCTGTGTGCTTAAGCGCAGTTGCAATCTGGTGGTGTTAAATTTTTAGAATCGAGCATATCGGTAACCTCGTACATCTCTTTTGGATTGCTGGTGTTCTGCGCGTGCGACAGCACACATATTTTATCCCTTTCGTTTTACTGTTACGGGTATGTTGCTGCCTTTTCAGGGCGGTTCCTGAACGTGGTACATTGAAAAATTTTCTCCTTCGCTCGTGAAAATTCTAACGGTCTTTCGCCACTTCCATCATTTTACTGTGTTTTTACACATCGGTCGACTTTTTGCCCGTAAGCACTGGAATATTCCGACAACTCTTCAACGTGTGCGTGTTCCGGAACTCCAACAACCTGAGCCTTTCCAGAGTTATTTTAACTTTGTCTTGAAGTTGTTTCCATCAGGTCCAACTTTGCTATTCTTGTGTGGTATGTCTGTGGAAAATGTCTCACACCACAGGCATGGAGTCTGGTTACTGTATTTGACGGTTTTCGGCAGGTGTGCGTTGAGATCATCACTGTAGTGGTTGCCTAGGGCAGTATCGCAAAGTTTACCGGTGTCTCTTATCAGAATCTCTCTGGTGGTTGGCCAGGTGGATTATTAGGATGAGAACCGATTATGCCAAATCGATCGGTGACAAAACTTTTGCGGGATAAGTGCCAAACGCCGTGAAAGGATCAATGGCCATCTAGCAAAAAACCAATGAGTGCCCCCGTTATCAGTATCCAGGTGCATTTCCAACAGCTCATTGATCCATCGGAGTTGGTCAGTGGTTCTATTGCACACTGTACACCACCCATTTACCACTGCATTTATACCGGCTTCCTGCCTGCAGGTTATCTAGCTTCGCGCCGTCAACATCCTATCCGGCCCCACCCTCCAAAATTCTTTGACATCGGCAGACCAACCTTATCACAGACCCCACCCGGTAGTCACAAATCAAGAGCCGCGATCTCATTGCTTTCGGCAATCACTCAGGCTCTCCCGTAAATGAAAAGTCCATACCCAGCAATTATGCCACTGATGGTCATCAGCAGCCGCGGGTAGCAGGTTACGCTTGCCACAAGCGGCCACGGTCAGCCAAAGGTGGCAACCCAGGAAGAACTTTACTGCGATTTTTTGGCCTTTTTCATAAACGTTTCAAAACCCATTGTAGCCGGACGAGTCTGACGGTTGCAGCCTTAAATTAGCTGAGGCGTATTTGCCGGCTAACTGAATGCGTCCCGGAGTACTCGGTCTCAAAACCTGACCTCACGGCATCTGGACCATAACCGAACGCCGTACCTAATCACCAACCGCGTCGTGCTTACGACAACATGCTGCATGGTCAAAGGATAACGAGGCAAGTGTAAAAATATAAATGTATTAATAATAATATGATAATATCATTGATTTTCTTCAGTCCACCTCAAGACGGCTATCTCACGTCGAAGTTTTCGGTTTCCATCGTTTCGATAAAACGCTTGCTTGAAAAAAACTAAATTGTTTTCTCTACAAAATCCGCAGTGACAGTCGAGGGTGTGGCCACAGAGTACACAGCATCTAAAGTGGCATGCGTCAGCATAAATTTTTTCACCCTTTATTAGCCTTGGCAAATCTGTGCATGAAATAGAGCTTTTATTTTCGCCTCTTTGCCAAGTTATTTGATCTGCAAACTCAAGGGCAAATAGAGCACGCAGCATGTTCCTGACTGGCAGACGGAGGTTAGAGCAGCTCAGTCTTGTAGTGGTCTGGGTACCCAAAAAGCTACTTTAGGTGTGACAAAGAAATAAATATAATTACTCTGAATTGAGTACACAATAATAAAAAGAGTCGAATGGAACAGACTCACTAAGAATTGTTCTTTTTAAAATAGTTCGTCGTTGGCCCAGGTCAGTGAATAAATAATAATCCGATTGTGGATGTCCAGGGGTCTTCTTTCCGGGAAGCTCGCATATACAATAAACTCCGAAGACCTTCGGAAATGTTTTGATACCAGAGTTAGCACATGAAACTCGCAAATGACCGCTGTAAGCGCGAGTGCAATGAGAAGAGAAAGTCGGAGCATGCGACCACGCCTTATTGTATGTACTTTGTACAAAAGCGCGTTTTTTGTGGTTTTGCGTATTCGAACAAAAAACGTTTATGAAATTGATTAAATACGTAACGTTATAATGAAAGTAAGAGAAAGGTTCAAAACACCACAGTCTCCAAAGAAAAGCAACCTTTCTTAATAGAGTGCTGGCGGGATGAAGGTACTCGTTGACTGTTTGCTGAATTCCTCGCCCAAAAATCCAAACAAGAAAGCATCCAAATCTTCCGTTTTGGTCATTCTGTTGGTCTCATCCAACTTGCATTTAGTACTTGTTGCGTGGATGCACACAAATTGACGCATTTCTCTACATATTTCAGCCGTACATCCATCATTCCCAAACGGTTCGACAATTTTAATATTCAAACGAGTAATAAAAGCTGACATTAACTCACTTCGGAAGGCATCCACGCTGACACTTTCGTCTCGCAGTTTGTCTAAGGATGGATAGATGAATAGGAACGAAGCGTACTTCGAAACGTAGCCAGAATGCGCAGGATATTTTGGTTAAGGGATCAGGCATGTACAACCTATCATAACTGCATTTTTCCTCGCCAAAGCCATCAGTTTGTTCAATGGTGCGCAGCAGTGGTGACACGATCTCAGACGACCAATGGCCGTATGTCCAGCCAAATACAAAATTTATTGAAAAATTACAACAGCCAACTAACTCAACGGGTGAGGAAAAAATTCGTCCAGTAATCCGAATTTTTGAAGTTCTCTGGGTTCGTCGTTTGTCACCTCCATCGCTAGTGAATGAGTAGTCGGAATTAGGTTATCTGAAGAATAGGTTGGTCATTGCAGAAAGTTGACTTTTGCGGGCGCCATAGAGCGGAAGAGTAAATCATCGGATGGAATGGGTGCACCTCTTCCCACGGTCACCTGTCGGTTGTCATTCCAGCGTCTCAGTGGAAGCTGACAATGCCCGTCCAGCAATATGCCGCTGTATCTGAACGGAGAGATTATGAGCCCCGAAAACATCCTTTCTCATGTTACCCAAAAATGACTCAAAGGGGAATGCGGAAAACTAGCCGCTGAATACACCTTCTCTCACCCCACACCCCTGACACACTGTCCCTCCACGTTCCACCTCCTCCAAAATGCAACTTCCGGCTCAAGCATCTGCTGTTTAAGTGTCATCATGCAGCGCCTCTTCCACTGAACCCCCGAGAATTACTCTCGCTCCCTTTGCAAGATAAACCGACTTGGCTTTCGCCTCCCTACAACCAGACGACAAGTGCACCATACCAATCGTTAAACGCGCTTGATAAAACCCCTGACTGAAGCGACCAGCAGTTAGCTGGTCCCAACTTGTGCGTAGTTCCAATCGCGGCCTTCATACGCCAGATATTTTGTTCTCAAATTAGTGTTTTCTGAACACAGACGCAGTTGTTCCGCGCTTCTCAGGGATTTATCACCACGTAGTTACTTGCAGCACAGTCAGTTGTGGCCCAAGTCCTCCTTCAAGTCATTCCTTTTTTCACCTGTTTTCTCCAGATGCTTCACTAGCTTCTTCTTCCTTGATGGCTTCCTAGGACTAGGGCAATGTTTTTTCTCCACAAACAACACATCTGCAACATCTTCTACCACAACCTATAAACCACCCTTTACCCGGTTTCTCCCAAAAAACGTCTTCATCCCGACATCTGTTGCCATGCAAAGGTACTGAGAACTTTGGATACGAGAGTACACCGAGTTGATGGAGACTCTCGAAAGACTCATGATTTCTCACTGATACTTCTCATCAGTAAGCTTTCAACTAATAGAGTGTTCTTGGAGTATCTCTTGAGTGCCATGGAGAGAGTATAGCCTTCAGAGCCCCTTTCTTACCCTAAATTATTCAGTCACCTATTCTGCGGGCGTTGTAAACCAAACAGTCACTAAATCACTTATCTGCTTTCCACTGATGGTTATCCTATCACCGATCCTTTTGCCGCAGCTGACCACCTGCAAGTTTACTATGCTAGCTTACTGATCCTTACCGCCCAAACTGCAACCCGAAATCCCTACCTCACATTCCACAAAATTTGGTGGTCAGACTATTTACCCGTCTCTTAGCAACGTAAACATCTCTCTAGCTGATGCTTCCCCACTTCTCCAAGCCCTTAAGGACTCGGTCGTGCCTGAGGCCGATGGCCTTAATAATAATACTAGGTTCATTTCTCAACCTATGGGGAGCACAGCAACTGAGGCATTGTCGGGCCATCACGTGTTCTGAGAGATGGCGGTCAAATGTCCAACTCCTAGTCCTGAATGTTTTTACCCAACCCATAAAATCTGGAATCGTGCCCTCCCAGTGAAAACCGTCTATAGTCCATTCTAATCTCAAATCCGGATCCAGAATATCCGCTTCTAACTACCGGGGGGTCCACCGCACCCCCTATTTAACGCTAACCGTAGAACATCTGGTTAGAGGTCTACTAACCAGGGTCCTCCTAAGTACAAATGACATAGATGAGTGGCGGTACGACTTCCTCACTCAGAGATCCGTCAGTGGCTACCAGGTTCACTATTGTGAGACCATCGTAGCAGCTTACGGTGCCGGGCACTCAATTTTAGTGGTCTACCTGCATATCTTAGAAGCGTTTGGTTAGGTCCCTCTTGCATCCTTACTACAGAAACTTAGTTCTGTTGGCATCGCTGGGTATTTATCCCAGTTCTTTGCATCCTACCTGTCCGGTTGGACCCAAATAAAACAAATAGGCGAAAAACCGTCATCTCCACTATTGATCACTAGTGGAAAATCCAAGGGAGCGCGTGAGGACCCATCCTTTCCCTGCGATATACCAACGACGTCTTCGGCTCCGTAGCCCCGTAGCCTTCCTCTTTCCGGATGATATAAAAATCCCCTCTCCTTTCTGAAGCCTTGGTCTTTCACCAGATCCCTGAGACTTAGACCCTGACTCCCTGATTTAATGCCTCCGGCCTATGCTTCTCTTCCACCAAGTTCCAGATAAATTCCTGCCGCCGTTCCCTAGCTGCTGACACGTTCAGACTGTGTCACCTATTCCAAAGACATTGGTCGCAGGCACACTTTGGCATTTCCCATCAAGTCCAATTCCAGGTCGCCCGAGCACGCAGTCTCTGCCATCTGATATCGCCCTCTTTCCAGCCTAGAGAGGCAACGGTCGCAATTTTTAAGAAGTGCGTGCGGCCGATCATGAAATTCTGCCCTACATTCTCTTCTCTGTGTGCTCAAAGTCACAGAATAGCATTCGAAAACGTCCTGCGGTCATTCACCAAAATTTTGTTTCACAATCCAGCCCTGTCTTATGGCTCCAGATGCACAAGCTTAGATCTTAAAACACTGTGGCTTGGACGGCTCAAGCTAAATCTAACTTCCGTGCTCTATCTGTTGCACCAAACTGCCTTTATAGCGGAGGATAAGCTAAACCGGAATTTCCGTCCTGGCCATAACTTTGGTAACTCCAACTACCTCTTATTTTTCAATCCATCTTGTACTGATCTACACCCACTACCATGTTTATAAAACTGGTCTTTACACACAGGAAAACAAAAACCAGCTGTTGACATCCACCTGTACTACAGGCTTAATTCTTCCATGGTTCGAGCACTTATTCATGGCCACCCACCCTTGAACCAACGATACCGTATCAGGGGAGTCAGGTTCCTGAAAGTAACCACAGAACACCCGCAATTTACTGAGACCCTCAACTCTACTGGGCGCCGGCCAGGCAGCCCTGAATCAAAGCCAGACAGGGCGAGACAGCGCTGGATCAAGGCCGGACAGTGCCTTCTCATTATGCAACGCGATACAACCTTGTATCAAATCCAGACAGCGCGAGACGGTGTTGGACCAAGGTCAGACAGTGCCCTCAATAAATAAGCTTGATGCCGTTGTACTTTTGCGCCCACTTGCTTGTTCGCAATAAAGCTGTTGTGTTCCTTGTCGGCGAGTCCTTTTCTGGCACTAGGCACTGGAGCACGGACAGCAGAATGATATAACAGATTGGCGACCCAGTCAGATATTACATAAAGTTAGTGGACAAAAAACAAGGGGATTCCATTATTATATCCTGCTATACCTCTTGTTTGCTTCAAGCGGTGTCTGCCTGTCGAATGCCTGCTTGGTTTCTGTGGGCTGGCACGTTAGCCGGGCTTTTCCCCAAGATGGCTTATGCCTCTTTCCTTCAAGACGGGTTTCAGGCCTGGACGACCCTGTCACCTCTATTTAATGTCTGGAAGTCAGTTTTTCCAGGCCCTTATTAATGTAAGTCAAAACGAAGCCAAACTGTTCACTCGTAAGAGCCATGCCACGTCCTGTGGCAACGCGGTGCACGCACAGGAAATAGTCGGTCTTATTATGAATGAATAAAATTCTTTTTGGTTCTACAGCCGATTAAGCAAAACACCTAAATTAGGGGTGCGCCTGTGCTTGACATGGTAACTCACACCAAAGCTCCGTTTTCGTTTAACCATATTTTCACCCCCTCTGAACACCATTTTTCTACTCCCACCGCCCCAGTGGTAGCTACAATTTCATTCACCTCCTCCTCTATATGCCTGTTTCAGCGGCTGTTTGCTTGTTTAAACTGATTGGGCTGGTTTCCTGGCCTGGCTTTTTCCCGATCTGAAACCTGGAGTTCTTTGCTAACTCCGCAATAGTGACTGGTTGCTGGTTTACCACCTTGCAAATCTGGTAGCAAGCACGTGGAATGAAAACCTCGTTTGGTGGTCAGGCATGCCATTCAGGGATGGTTGCCCTGTTGATTTGCACCATGGTGCGTTTGTTCCCCTTCATTGGCGCTGGTGCTTCGAACACCGCCGGTGGTTCTGAGCCTAGCCTTTAATTCAGGAACTCTGTAAAAGAGCGACATTGTTGCCTGTTTGTAGCTGTTGATTTGGACTTGTCCCGGTTGTCATTTATATAGCAACGCTGTGAAATTCGGGTCAGGGAAGACTGTCTCTTCGTGTGTTAAAAATGCCTCAACTATCCCAAAGGTGCTCTGCGGCACCCACAGCTCACATGAACATGCAATTTGGGATCGCACCACTCCAGGTCGACTTCTTCTCCTCCCTTCTGCTCCCTTGGGTGGTCACATACAAATAAAATATAAAGACTCCACTATTCCTTCAATAAAAGCTTTCAAATGCGGCGCCTGTTGGCTTTTTTCGCCATGTACCACTCGCTGATTGGAGTTGACAGCAGTGATTCGGAGACCAGTAGCTCTTTCTCTTACATTCATCTTCCCTCCCAAATTGTGCTACAGTTCAACCCACGTAGCGGCTTCCAGTTAAACTATTCATTGTCTATCATCTTGAAGTGCTTTTTCCACTATTCCTTATCTGTCCTCTGCCCCTATGAAGCTAACCCCTCTCTGCCCAACAGAGTCCTTCTGATGGGACTTTAATGGAGCTAGAATCTATCATTACTCCCTGTCTAACTCACCGTGTAACTGTTCATACAAGCAAGCCCAACGACGAGTCCCCTAGCTCGTCACAACGTCGACCAACTCCATACCTTACCAAAATTTACGAAAATGCTCTCAAATTCGGGCTTACGCCCGCTCGTCGACTGAGGTCGAATGCCAAAGACGAAGCACTTCTTTTGCCTCCAATGCTGGTCTCCGGCGTCTCCAGGCAGAGACGCACTTATACTGGTTTGTTCCATGCGTCATGTACTGCATTAGCATTATATTGGGAAGCTGAGTCAGCTTTGGGTTATCAGGTTGATGGACCACATGCTGTCTGACACCTCTCCACACTCACCAGGCTTTGATGATCTCATTCCATTCCCTCCTTTTTCCAAGCTTCTATCTTCGGCAGTGGCTGCTCCGAAGACCGCTTGATGACCATCTGTGGTAATTAAGTTGAGCACGTTTGTCGGTATAACCGGACGAACTAGAAATGCAGAATTCAGCACAGCGTAACCAGTAGCACGTGTGTATTCGAATTGATGCATATATACAGCACTTGGAATATTAAAACAAGAGAATGATGAATAGAGCAATGAATAGTGCATCAATCATGTTCATCACACTATCCACTCTGCTTTGCATCCACGTGGGTCTCCAAATGACCTGTAATTACATGTGATTCTACATCGGCTTGATTCTACCTAGGTTGATCCCCTTGGCTTATCCAAATTCCACTAACCACATAAATGCACAGCCCCCGTCCGATCACCCCAACCATGACTTCCGTTACGGGGCTGTCCAGAAACCAAAGTACATCAGTGCGATGATGGCACAACACTGCCACTCCAAGTCCAATGGCACACCAGCCACAAGTCTCTTCATACTGTAGACTGTCCCCTCTTGCCCTCCCGGACACTTGCTTGCAAATAGTAACAACCTTCTTACCTGGCAAAAACCGCCTCTGGGACAAGTCGGTTCTAATCCGATGAACCCTTCCCTCGGAATTAACCATCTCAATTTTCCGCTGCAATTCAAGTGGTAAGCAGGACCATCTGGACTTGCCTTCCTCCCGTTGTGTTGTTTCCCGCCCTCTTGAAATAGCAACGGTATGATCTTGCCCCAATCGATATGTTTCCTACAAGCTGGGTGAACACCTACAAACTGTGTTCTGACGTCCCCAATGTTCACTGCGCTTAAATAGTGCTAATTATGGCAGGGTGTCATCTGTGTTGAATAGGACTCATTTTCATGACTGCCTCACTTCCACGCACTGCTGAGTACCCCCAACTTACGTCAGCCGTGCCTTTATTTTAACTGTACTATTATGCTCATGCCTGACAGCATGCCACCCGCAGGTCATCAGTTAACATCAGTTTGATTAAGGGCATAATGTGGAATCACTAAGAAGTGTAAAAGGGGTTCTGACAAGAGATGCTGGCTGAGGCTGGCTGTCGGCGGAGTGTAAGGAGCTCAAAGATTCGCGAATGTCGCTGAGTTGCGGTATCTTGTCGTGTGCTAACAACTTAAAGTTACGACGTTGTGGGACCTCGTCGGATTCCATAAACCTGTACAAGACTTGATTTAAAATGAAGAATCTAAATGCTTTTCGTCTTAAAACATGGCTCTAGGGTCATGGTGTGAGAATAGTTCAGCACTGACTTATCCCGAATTTCGACGACGGGGGTTAGAATATGTAGTCGTTTGAAGCCGGAGGTGCGATAGGAAGGCGACGAACAGAAGCCTAATTTGAATACAGTTTCCACCTGTGAGTGACAAAAAAGCTGAATAACTGGAATACAGATTTAGAAGAACGCCGATAGTTGAGAAGGCAAATTAGGGCAAGTAGAATACGTTTGATGAGTTAGCGTCCATAACTCGGAAACAAGGGTTATAGTGGCGCGAACGCAGAACGCTACTGTCGTTCAGCCTATTTTTTCCGTGCCATTGCTTCAGTCACTTGTGCCAGTAAGAATGTGCGTTTGATGCCTGCAAATCTGCCACGCAGTTTTCTATCCTCTGTGGCTCCCATTTCGATATTGCATAGTGCTAAATCTTCCCCACATAACGCTAAGAAAAGTATCGGGGCAGATATCAAGTAGATGACTAGAGTGGGTCCTCCTGAGACCATGTGTATGCTTGAGGTCCCCTGAACACTCATGTGCCTAGGCGTCTAACGAGGAATGGCCTCTTTTCTACCTCAGTCCGAGCACCGTATGCAAGCTGTTGAAGTCAGCTCTCATGACTTAGCTGGTGTTGTTGCAGTTACTGCAACAACAACTGCTACCATAGCCACCGGGAGTAAGGAGACATGTAATATCCTGCACGTTCCGCAAGCAGTACAACGGACCAGGCACTCTCACAATACTATATCGACGGAGATTAATTTCAACGAGCTGATGCCCACCGTGAACAAATATTTCAATTTGTTCGTCAGCAGCTTTAAATAGCACCAAGCCCATTCTGATACACACCAAGTTCCAGGCTTATCAACACACGGACTCCTGGATTAGAAGAGTGATACACGGGATCAAAGCCTTCGCCCAAGCTTCCGTAATCGTGTTTGTTCTTGTAATTAAGCGGCCTCGGTCTTTCTAAAAAGCACAACTTAAACTTATCCCTAGGTTTGCTAAGACCCTTTAGCTTAATTACAACATGACTCCCTCTCATCACATGCTAACTCAGCCGTTGCATGTTTGCCAACTCTTCCAGCTCTATTCACCTCTGCCCACTAGTTCCCTGCCCAGATCCCTTTTTCCAGCATTGAGCACCTAAAATGTCCCCACCCTGTTCGGGGTTGTCAGTTTCCCGGTTTATGCTGGCCGCCTTTGCCAATTCCAACTATTACTGGCCGCAACATTGTGCCCCCTCCCCCGCTCCCTTATTCGTGGCGCCTCTTTACAGGGCTATCCAGAGACTAAAGTGTGGCATCCTATCCAAAACATTACCACCATCTAATATACTGCTTTTCTTCCGCCCTTCCCCGCGGTAGCTTTAATACGCAGTTAAGTATTATTCCACCACAAACCTTGCAATCTTGAGTACCAAATGCGTCCTTAGAACCACTGGCTGCACATTCTAGGAGACTGATTCCTGTGCACAGTTCACAACTTTTCGGGGACCACCAGCCCAGCAATCCACGCGCCCCAATCCACCCACTCTGTGACACAGCCTACGAAAACTTCGATCATTTCGATGGGTACACTGGTTCTGGGGCCCACTTTCTCTTCTTGGTTCTCACTTCGTTATCCAAAAGCAAAAAACTTTGGTATCCCGTTTCTCCTTGTCAACTGAAAACCATCGTGGTGCAAAGCAAACACTCCCTTCCTATCGTTTATTTCACTGGGAACCCGCCTCAAGTTCCTCTTATCGGTCCCACCTACAACCTTATTCGTGGATATGACACCCTTTCATTCAAATTCCAGCGTGCTTCCCCTAATTAAATAGGTGGCAGGATGATGCGGACAGATCACCGCTGAAAGCTGACAGGAGCACAGCGCTTAGTGCTTGGACCTGGGGCACACAATGAAAGATCGATATCTAGTCTGATATCGTCTCGTCAGCTCAGATAGCTACCTTGTCGGTCACCAGTCGAAGAGTGACGACGTTTCTCAGAGTGGTTGAGGGAAGACTTGCTGGTAGCTGCTGCACTCGGTCAGACACCTCTGAAAAGCCAAAGTAGACCTCTGACTCCTCAGCGACGTTAGTGTTCATAGTTCAGCTGTTTGATGTGAGCATAAAGTTACCCAGACAGTTGTTCCGCCTGAACATGTGCTGTTTGAGTAAACTTATCGTCTGCCACCTCGGGAATGCTTGCTAATAGTCTGCTGACATTTATTACGCCAATTCTAGCACATCGCAAGAGGGTAATAAGAGGACTTTCGGCTTCGTTGGATGGCGTGATAACGCCACTCATCCACTGCCCCGGAATATCAAAACATTTCATTAAATTCAAGTGCAACTTCGACAGTATTTAGATGAGGTTGCCTGCCAGGAAGAGTCCTTGGGCTGAAATTGTCGAGGACATCATTGGCGTCGTGCGGTGTCAGACCGTTATCTGCTCACAGAATCTAATCAGGTAGTAAAGTTGTGGGAATGCTAACTGATCTCAATCTGAATCTGAGCGATTCATCAACATCGTATTGAATGGGCAGGCTAATGACGGTAATAAAACACTTTCGAAGAAAAGAGTGGCGAACAATGGCAAAACACCAACACAAAACCGAAGCGAAAAATATAATGAACGAGGTTTTTTGCGGGGGAGCAGCCTGGAATTTAGGCCTATCCAAGGTTTTCTATAAGCAACATGTATCACAGCGCTTTAAATGCTCCACGTCCTGTC
Organism: Opisthorchis felineus; assembly: GCA_004794785.1. Lineage (NCBI taxonomy): Eukaryota > Metazoa > Platyhelminthes > Trematoda > Opisthorchiida > Opisthorchiidae > Opisthorchis > Opisthorchis felineus. Next base: position 62,498 of record SJOL01008148.1, on the reverse strand, counting down.
AGCGAACTTGGTTACTCACCCATTGTGGCTACGCATAAAATTTGTGCCATATCATTCATACGTGACTTGCAGTCTTTTCTCTTTAAAACAATCTGCTAGTTTCCCTAAGATAGGAACAACTAACTACACAACCCCAAACGTGCTCTTGTGACTCGTGTTGACTACTAAGTGGATTATGTCGTCCTGAAAGGCAGTTAACTATGGGCCTTCTAAATTAAACCGCCAGCTTGAAATTACATCTGAAGTCGAACACATCATATACACCCTTGATGTTGGGACTCAGCACAACATGAACTTTCGAACTTGCCTTGTGGTGACATGGCCAAGAGCCAGTGGTAGCTACTGACCTATCAGTAACGCTGGAGAAGCTGAAAAATGGGTAAACTGTGCCGTAAAATATCGTTTGTTTTTTTAACAGGTTAACGTGGGCGAAACAATCACGAAACAGTTTAAGAACTGAAGCCAACAATATCAATAATATTCTTTCGCACGTTTGCGTCAGCAGGATAAATTACTTGAATTTAGAAACAAAGACCAAAAACCTAGGCATGTAATGTAACGCGCATCTAATTTGAGAAACAAAGACAGACGACATCACACTTAACCTACCTAGTCAATCCTTCATTTTCCAAATGTAAGCTTAAGACAAACAATTTAACGGCATACATGATGTTGCCTAATATAGCTATTTTTGCACCGAAAATTCTAGGCGGATTTTCTGTAAAACAAGGCAAAACTTCAAGAGTAACTTGGCTGTCGTACATTATTCGTCAACCATTCTGAACATGGTATCAGAGTTTGCTATGTGAACAACAAATTTGCAGACACGCAAATGAATAAACGCTTTTGGCGAAAGATGTTGAGATGTACAAAGCTGCTGTTTTGGGGATAGCACTCTATTTAGACTAAGCATTTCAACGTTTTTGCAAGTTAGAAATTATTTAAAAATGAGAGAAGGATGACCGTCACATTGTGACTGAGAAAACATTCAGCGGCTGATTATAAGTGAATGTTAGCAACCGCACTAAAACAATCGTATAATTATGGAAAGCTGTTTTATGTGGTTGCCATGCATACATTATGAGGAAACAGTATAAGTTCCTAAACAACAATTGACTCCTTGAAGTACTTCTAACGTTTGAGTAAAACGGGCTCCATTCTGTATCCCAAACAGCTCAAAGCTACACCAAAATGCAGCAGTCTGGTAGCACCTCGAAACTGTGTCAAGCTTCATGGCGACCGTTGTCCATAATTGAGAAGAGCTATGGAATTCGACACTTACATATGCCACCGTAACCTCTTATAGAACAGTACCCTTTCGTCCAAATACTGAATGTCTGCAGCTGATAATAAAATGAACAACAATTACAACTTCCATGAAGCCTCCATTCGCTGTCACGTGATTTATGATCCACCTTATTCTAATGAAGACAGATGTATTAGTGCTTGAAAATATCATAAACGAGAGATTCAGCTGGGTTCCAGGTGAGTCTCCCGTCAAAACCGAATTGGTATACAGATGAGTGTAGTTCGTTAATTTCGTGCAATTTGGCTTCAATTAGAACATAAGGTTGATGGAAAATCTGGGACTGCGCCTATTTGATGAGCCCCAAGAAGGGCAAAACTTGTCGTGGACTGCTGAAGAGTTTTAAACAACCTTATGAGTAGTGTATTACGTCTATCCCAGTTACCAGTTTTTAGAAAAGGTACAATGGGTTAGAAAGCTGATCATAACCACAGAAGCTAAATAGTTGATAGTTTTTGCAGTGCAAGTTTGCTGCGCTTCATATAATACTAACTCCCTCACGCGTTGTGTAGTTGAGCACAAACGGCAAGAAAGTTCATCTGGTTACCATGTTCAATTGTGCGTTCTTCCTTATCTGTGTGGGTCAAGTCCCACATACATAGTGTTACGATTTCTTTTATTGATTCACTTTTCGTTGCAGCTAATACGTCCAACTACTTTTAAAGTGGTAGGTGAATGCCTAGTTTTGTTCCGTTACATTATATTTAAATTAGGTAGGAACGAAATGTACTCGACACCAAATATACAACCATGTTACTCTTAGATTGCGTGTGCAATTAGGCAAGTATAGAAGTTACCGAACATGTTTTGGACAGCATTGGTAATCTCTTGACAGCTCATTACATATCTTACATTGTTTTTGTAAGTTCTGGGTGATTTTAGACGTATAGCATGACAAGCAGAATCAAATGCACTGTGAACTGTTTGCAGTACTGCGGAAATTGACATCCTCAACTGGGAGCAGCTTCATTATCATCGTCATCGTCAAAGACAGCAACATCAGTGTTGACACTGATGCTTCACTGCCGTAGCTTAAGGAGATCTGAACCGAAAGAGTCGTGTGGTTGGGTAGTGATCATATTGAAGCCATTGGTATCAAATTTAATTTCAGCAAAGTTGTACCGCTGTATTTCAGATACACGAGCATAGATTAACTCAACGCAGCACGCCTTACGCTTGACAGTCTAACGGTATTTAATCAGCCGGACAATCCTGAAAACTTGCCCTGATTTTAGTAGTATTCAATAGCGCTAATCTCCCCCAAACTCAACCATCACTAGGGGCTGATAGACAGTAGGTGGACGTAACTATGCTGGGAAATGTGAATAGCACCATAGATTAATACACAAAACTGTCGGATTGCTTTTGCCTAAAGTCACTAAAAACTATAGCTATAAGTATTCGCGTCAGTTTCTTCCTTTGTCCACAACTTTTCATGGGTCAAGTGAGCTTGTTCATTTTGCTGCCGTTTAGGGTTATCATATTTCGACATATTCTTGCAAAAGGCACGAGCATTCGGTGTTTATGTGCTTGTTGCACATACCCCGATAAATAATCAAACGTGCAGTTGTGTATTTTTTTTATTACAGTTACAACAAACAAAGAACCAACGCAAAAAATGAAAGCCTACTGTGAATGTGGGAAACTTTGCAAGAACAAGTAGAGTAATATATAACTAAATGTTACATCCTGATTCGTTCGTTTTGAGCTACGGCAGTTGTTTTATCGCTAAACAGCTGTTTTTTTTGTCACTGGCATTGCCATGTCCATATTTTACTCAAAATATTGCCATATAGGTGAAGTCAAGCTTTGCAAATAAGGCGATAAGCACTGTGAAGCTCCTTTACTGTTATTTTGAATCGTCTCCTATCACCATCAACCAATTATTGGGAATCGTCAGCGGGGTGGATCTCAATAATCTTCATGGGATTTCACAGCCTGTCAATTTTCTGCTGGTAGTTGAATACTTAAACAGCCCGCTATGAGGGTCTGATCAGCAGCCTGATTAAATTTGAACTTGAAAAGGAGATACCTCCGCTCAATCTTCAGTCGCGAAATTCACATCGCGTGGTCATGTGTTAGCTGGCTTTTTGAGTGGCGGCTTCTTTGATGAAAAGTTCACTCGTCGTGCAGATTGTTTTTTCATTCTAAGGAGTTTCCAGATCTCCTCATACTATCAACATATCCACATTTGCTGACACACTTAAGTGCTTTTTATCCTCTGTTATCCAGCTAATAATGCCGCAAGCTAAGTTTTGACTATTTTGGCTATTTCTATCAACCACTATGGGTAATAAATATAAATCTAGAACTTCCTGCGTTTGTTACATCACCTGGCAGCCGGTCCCGATTCAGTAAGTCGCTTGACTATATCCAAAGCTCTCATGTCGTCATTTACAGTGTTGGTACTGTTCTGTCAAAAACGATCCCTATAAACCGAGTCTGTCTTGGTCAAGTGATAAACACTGTTCAAAGCAGTCGTTCATCTGCAGTTTAGCTTATTTCGCACTACTGAACAGAAAACTCTGACTTCATTGAAGCTAAGTAACTGTGCTTACCCCCACCCCCATGTGGTTAATTTGCTAGCTGATCATAGATGTTTCTTTAATTGTTTGTTTCCGTTTTTATCCAATTAGTTTTGTGTTGACTTGATGACGTGATCACTAAAACAGTAATGTTCCTCACTGTGACAACTTGTTAAAAACAGGGTAATATTCAGGTAAGAACTTGATTGAGTTTCGCACTATTCACTTTCCAAAACGGTTCTATATCATTTGCTGTGGTAGTTTTCTTACTAAGGATTTCAAGGGATCTAATCTTGTGACAAGAAAATGTTGCTTCCTTTCTGTCTACTTCACGTTATTCATGTAAATATGCACAGATTTAGTTAAACTATGTTCAACAATCTGCCTAACAGGCACTGCTTTTAACAAATACGCTATTTTGTCGTTTCGGCAGTGTTCGAGATAGTGCAAAATAGCTGCATCCCGGGGAGTTTAGATCCCATTACATCAGCTGTGATTTGTGTAAAACGCCAAAAATTTTGTCAGGCATCTTGCGTAATGGAAGTTACGGCTGTCCTGACGGTAATGAAGTTGGGTTCGGGAGATGGTTTTTATGAATTGGAAATCCCAAGTGAATGGGATGAGGGAAGCCTTAGCAAACGAAATGTTCGATTATCATTATTATTCTTTGCTCTGGTTGTTTTGTTTCATTTTGTAATTGATACCTGAGTGACATTTTCATCCTAAGAATGACAACGTTATCAGCTGCAAGGTTACTGAAATATCGCCAGATTATTCACTGCAAAGCTGTTGGTGTATTTATGGACGGATCTTGACAACACCTGCGTATTGCGGCGCCAGAGAGGGAGAGGTATTGCGCGGAAACTTTAGGAAACTGACGGATTCTGACGGTCTATTCAGGATAAAATTGCAACCGCTACCTGTGCTTGTTGCTGTGTTACAAGGCCTTGGCCGGTTTTTGGTTTGTAACAGGTTTGTGCACGTTCGCCTGCCGATCTTATTCCCTCGGGTTCTAAGGGCCTGAAAAGAACGTACTAGACTCCGTGCAAACTATGTGGCCCTCAGTTGTACGAGGGAGTCCAGTGGTTTGAACTGAGGTGCAACAACTATATATATATATATATATATATATATATATATATATATATATATATATATATATATATANGAGAGAGAGAGAGATATATATATATATATATATATATATATATATCATAACTGCAAACAGAAATGAGGCCACCCTTATGCATTATTTTTGGTTGAAAAAACACAAACGAGAGATTCTGTTGAGTCTCATGTTAATACTAAGAAAATATGCAAATCAGCGTGATTCGCCAAAACTGCAGCCTAGTGATTGAAGGTGATATCAATTTTTACGCTTGCCACACTTTTCGTCCAAGCCAGTCCGTTCAAAATTCAGCAACAAAAGACTTGTTGCAAGGTTATTTTTGCCAATGAATAGGCACAGAGTGGATGCCTGATAAGTTCAGTAGCTCTGTTCCCGATGACACATTTGTAACCTCGGTTCGATATAATGGCTCTACTGACCTCTAGACCTGGAACGTGGAAACAAGGAACAAGAGAACTCTCCCTCTAAGCGGTTTTGGTGGGCGGGTGATTGGTGGTGGATGTTGTAACCGTGTGCTAGCTGGGTGATTCAAGAAGTTGATGAAATTTATTGGATCATGTTTGATAGTCTAAGTACTTGAGTGGAAAAACCCAAGGAAGAAGACAAAAGAGACCGGATGAAAATCGGCTATACTGCCGATGAACCAATGGAAGAAAGAGCGCTGTGGTTTATTTGGCTACAGTGGACAGAAAATTAAATATTACTGAAATATCACGAAAGGTTGAATTGCTCGTTAGCATCTGACTGTGCTAACAGTGGACAATACCAATAATCATAATATTAACAACAATAGTAAATAACTAGGAGTACAAACTCCATGGAAGTAATTAAACTCAGACCCTTATGGTTGATTTCGAATGTTCGAGTTAGACCTGAGACCGGGTTGAACGTATGAGATGATCTCCAAGAGGATCCGACCATTATATGGTCTTGAAGTGTTACAAAGGGAATACAAACAGACAAAATATTAGTGCGCATAGAAATGACCGCACAGGAGAGGAAATTTCTCACTCGTCCAGCGTTAGGTGTCATACGCTGCCAGATAAAAATGGTGACAGTAATCTAGCAAAGTATTACAGGAGGCTAGAGAGGGATCGACCTTCAAAAGCTTTCGCTTCGTGCACTGTGTTTCAGAGCAACACAGACGAGGTCACCCGCGAGCATACTTCAGAATTTTGCTTGAAGTACGAATGAGGAATCAGTCTTTGTCGTAAATAGGTGACAAAATTATTTAGGTTGTTAGTGGACAATCAATAGGCAGTAAGGTAGCGTGATGTCACTAGCAAAAATTCCTAATTAAGGGCTAGTGGATTTACAACCGCAACATGAAAATGATATTATATTGTCGGTTGTTTTGAGGTTACCGCTGTTCCAGAGGTGCCTGTACTTGGCTACGTAACCAGAAGTGTGATAAGCACGTAGGTACCCTGCGGTTGTAGTATGACTGATCACAAATTGGGCGTGGTTTCTCACTGTGATTAACAGTTAAAAGTGCTCTAATTTGAACCAAAGAAATAGAAATCTAATTATCTGGCAAAATCCTGCAAAGCAGAATGGTTGTCCAGTCACAAAACCAGACAAAGCCAAGGTTATTGGTTTTATTCCTATCGTTATTTCTACATTCATTGTGGTCAAACGGTCACGACCTAGCTATTCAACAGTGGTTAAAATTCGTTGTAGCAAAAAATCACATATGTTGATTTATTTGCCTATATAAACCGAAGTAAACAGGGCAACGTAAATAGAGGGTAATGTAGCCATGTATGCGGCCAGAAAATGCTTGACAAATTTTTAAACGCTCACTATAATCGTGGCGATAAACCAAATTAGAAAAACAAGCTACACTATCCACTCACAAACAAGACGGGACAAGGTATCTTTTTCTTCGGCCCTGTAAGTTGGAATGGAGATATGTATTTATACATATTAAAAACGTCTACGCGAAAACTAAGAAAAGCAACTAATAATATAGGGGGTAAGGACAGGAGATTAGCGGGACAAAAGCACTTCACGATAAAGAACAAGTCATGTTGGTAAGTACTCTAAAACTGTCACAGTAGTAAAAGGAGTAGAAGCGGCGTTGACAACACAAATCGTATTGCTTATCCACGAAGCCAAAATAATTTTGCCAGAATGAACGTGCTACACTGAAAATCATCAAAATATAGCTTTTTATCACTAGGGCGTTTGCTTTTACCCACTTACTACCGTCTGCATGGATAGCCCATCCACAACTGCGGTCCCTGCAGGTCCAGGTCTATGGCAGATTTGTCAACGTATTCCGCAGCTACAGGCTGCTTTGTCGCCTGTGAAAACTGTTTCCAGCACTTAACATTACGGTTGCAAAGCGGTTTCTTTTCATCTGTAATCACGCTATCTTGGGATGAACCTCGGGGTCCGACGCATCCTCCCTTTTGCTCCATGATTTTGAATAAGTTGTATTCTTTCTTTAAGATAAGTAGGTCCTGAAATTCACACGGTAAAGCTGCAGCTGTATATCATATTTGGTCCTAGATGACTTTATTGTGCGTATGTCTTCAGTTGTTGAAAGTATACTTATCCAAACTCTTTCTGTCCACTAACCCTCTGTAGCATTTCCATGGAATTTTACTCAAACAAAAGGGTGTACATTGTGGTTACCAAAAGGACTGGAATGAACCCTGGACTAAAAGTTACTTCTCAAAAACTTTCTCTACCACGTCACAACAAAACCTCGCTTTTTAGGTTCAGCAAACATACTGGAGTTAAACGGTCTCTGTAATTTGTGTATCTAATTTCAGCTTCTACCGTTTTGACAGATTCCGTTTTGGTAACCCAACTGAACCTACAATAAGTTGAAAAAATTTGTGTGCTGACGAACGTAAATCAGTGGAACAGATTTTGACTTAGAAAAACATTCAAGTAAAAGACTATGGCTACTGCGTTTCTACCCTTCCATCTGCCAAACCGTTTCAACAATCATATTATTGGGTTTACCTGTTTGTGTTAAAATTTCATCTAAAATTTAGACAGCTTGCGGATGGAAGGACCAGTGTAGGAAGAATTTGGGGCTCCTTATTCCCCTAAGCATCGCAAGAGATACTCGGCTGACCTAGAGTCTTTTGAATAAAACAAAGGGCATCAATTTGTTTGGATGACATTCCGTGAGAAAAAGATGTAAGCACAGCTGTAACTTAAAACAAAGCTCGAATAAATAAGGCTGGTTGTGAATGGAATACAGATTGCGATAGGAATTCCCTGATTCCTAGATGGTTACCAAAACGTTTGGCAAAAACCGCTCAATGCATGAGGAAAATGTGTACAGAAAACTGGCTTGCAGTACACCAGAGTGAAAAAGTTTTTGTACTGCAGCCTGACTGCCCCTTATTCAACCAAACAATTTGCTGTGCCAATGAAACCCTGGAGGAACGCTTTCAAAACGGATCTAAGAATGAAGCAAAAACGGGATCTCTCACATTTTGGATAGTTTCGAAGAAACCAACCCTGATATCAGGATGTCAAATGAATAGTTTATAAACCGTCCATGCTGTTTAAGTGGCTAAACGAATTGGGGGAACTGCTTGAAGGTGCATTGTTGGGTATGACCTTCGCCAATCTTTTTTCCATATTTTAGATTTACGCTAACGTTTTGTAATAACGTAAATGATTGCGGCGACACGAGGGGAGCGCATTTACTTGTTATGAAATGGAATATCCTTAAGCAAGTGCCACGCCTTCAGCCGATGTTGTTGAGCTTCAAACTTCCGCCGCACTCCATCTTTGGACACACTGCTCGCCGAGTACACGGAACGTGAAGTCGTTTCTTACTCATTCTACGCTGGGAAACAATTTTGCGCACAAACATCGTCAGCGGTATTGTTGTTCACGGAGACACCGGGTTCATGCGTACAGCTACTATAGCATCATTTGTTTACAATGTGGTGCTGAGGCCATGAACGCGCTGTAACTCCGCGATTACTGCACACTAACTGGCATCCGGTTGCGGAGCAAAACGGCGGACGCGCCTAATTGACTTTACAGAGAATTCAACATATTTTTCTGATGAGCTTTGAGCGCCTCCTTCGGGCTTCGCGTCCCATACTATTACCTGCTGACCTGTAGACTACAACCATTTTAAGCACTGGACGTATTCGTTGCCTTACGTACAGCATTGAACAATGCTTCAATAACAGTCGGTCCTTAGAAAATTAGTTGATCATAAGCCTAAATACACATTTACCATGTAGGCATCCGGGTTCGGAAATTTACAGTTGAGGAAAGCAGCGTTTAAGAACTCGAATGCCGGTTGCCCTTTGCTGGATCGTCATTCTGGTGGGAGAGCATTTCAACAGTGTGGTTAACAACTGCACACAGGTTTAAAGTTCACGTATAAGTTTTTTTGTGAGTTTATTGATTTGAAACCTTTAAGCCTCCTGATGCGACCTTTGGAGCTATTTGGTTTGCAGCCGTATGTCTCGAGTGGTAATTCATCAAATCTCACTAGCGCTGGCACTAATCCGAATGGTTCTGGACCGAGCCGTGCTCAGGGAACAGATTAAGAATCCCTGAAGCATAAGAACCTCTGAGTAGGGGGGGGCATAAGGATCACCTGTTTTGGCCAGAGAATTGGCCTGTACGGCCGAAGTAAGTACGGGACCTGTTTCAGCGGAGAGTTTGTGTGTAAAAGTAACCGGACTAATGCAAGTCGGGAGGTTAGGTGCTGAAGCGGGTCTTTAGATTTGCAACAGACTGTCGTATTAATGGGATTATGCAACTGCAAGCCGTGGAAATGTGAATGCTTCCAAGCGCCTCCGGGTTCAACAGTTTGATGGAATTGAAAAGCCTGATATCCATAGTGAGAATGGGACGGAGCAGAGGAAGACAGCGGCCGCCTGGCTGGCAGCTTCTTTAGAAAGGGCTTAATGCGTTTGATCTCCTTGAAAAATTCTGGTCCACTGATACAATAACCTCGTTATTAGTAGTGCAGAGAATTCGACTGGATTGGGGAGCATGGTTGTGCTTTGTGGTTGACGCGGCTGTGGCAGGAGGTGGAACAGCGATAGATCTTCTCTTGGGAAGCAAAATGGACTCTCAGTTCTTAGTCGATAATGGGAGATGATACGTACTCATCATTATCGTCAGTACAGCATCAGTGTTCAACACTGATTGATTAGCCTCATCTCTCACCCAGCAATAGAAACTTACATGGCTTTCAGGATAAGTAGAACGCTCCGTAATATGGAGTACCTTCCCTTGGATTGTAAGCAGAGTGGTAAGTGACTGCATGTCCAGGAACATAACTTTAGACCCTGTGTGCAAAATGCACGCCGAAGTGTGCGATGACCTTTGTTGGTTCATCCAAAGGCACCTGTCTTTTCTTCTCGTCTGCGCATTTTCTTCTCGTCTGCGCATTGTTGGTCGCTTATACGTGCGGCGGTTTTGCAGTACCTGAAGGAGTGTGAATATGTGGTCAACGCAAAAACTACCAGGCTTAAATCACGTTTGTTGCTCCGGAGTCGAACGGGTCCTCATAAGGCGGAAACTTCGAAGTGAGTCTATTGCCCATTCACCAAAATTTTCTGTGACATACTCGCCTACATTTGTTTGATATGTTTGCCTCTAAATACGGACAAATAGTTCACTGAGGACACCATTCCTATTCTCGAACAATGCGGGTGGGAGGTCATCCGGAACAGCAGCTCGAGGAAGTTTTAAAGAACGTATGCAGCCATAAACCTGGGAGGCTGCAGGGAGTTCCAAGTTCACCGTCCAGGGTTCTACCGCAGTTCCAGGATCAAAACAAGTGGAAGCATGTGGCCAAGAGAGCTTGGCCAGCGGTCGAGGTGTCCTTCTTTACTAAAGACGGTCCCACCATTTTGAGATTTAACGGTTTCACTCACAGTCGGTCTTCGGAGACAGGACGCAAGGACTAGCTGAAAAATCTTTGAGCACTATGGACTTTCTGAGCCTTTTCCATTTCCTTGGCCCTCCGTGTCCACTGGGCTTCACCGTCAGTGCACACGTTGAGTTTGACTTGGCGTCTTATATTTCGTCGGGCTGAATTATGTTCTGGACCGCCGGGAACGTTTCTCCCAGTTCAAGCAGTGTCAATGTTCAGTCTGATATCCAGTGCTTGAGTGGACTTGGTAGCGCTGTGCCACAGGCAAAACTCTCGGCGCTGTGCAAAGATGTTCCAGCACGTTCCGGTACGGATCGGCACGAGAAGATGGGGGTGGTCGGAAGAGTTCAGAAGACGATTCTGATAAATTCGTCTAACTTCCGGATCTGCTAGTCTCTTGGTTGCCGCCATGGAAAAAAAGATAGAGAACTGAATCCGGTCGAGCGCGTGGTCGGACTCCACAAATATGTTCCCAAAACGAGTGGCAGTCTATCATTGATCCGAGCCATTTGTAACTGATGACGATACGGTCATTTTTGGTCCGTCGCTGGCGCGACGTTGAAGGACACCATGTGGCCAGATGACCGGCTATTTCGGAAGTTAGTGCTGCATAAAAACAGTCTTCGATCAGCCAGTAGCCCAAGCATTCTTTTGCCATTGTCGCTTCAATCCATGTCGGCCACCTAATTGAGTCTCATGCGTTAAACCTGCCCGATTGTGCATTCAAATCTTCAGGATATCTGAAGTTTTAGCCCACTGTAACAGGGTATTCTTAGAATAAAACTTGTCTTTGATTGTGTCAAAGCTACGGTCAGTTGCGGCGTAAGCGGACACGCCGGACAGTGATAAGCGAAATCCACTCATTTGCACACCAATTTGGTTTTGACGGGAGACTCACCTGGAACCCAGCTGAATCTCTCGTTTATGATGTTCTTAAGTAACTCAGCGTGCTGCACCAGGTCGCCTCACGTTTCAGTTGGCACGATATTCGACATATCGTGATACATTTTATAGACATAACACACTATTCATAAGGTTGTTTTCGAAGCGTTCCCGCAACCTTAAGAGCAGTGTATTACGTCTAGACAATGAGCAGCTTCTTGCTTGTGAGATACCTTCACGGACGTTGCCAGATGAATCGTACAAAGGCGACTATCAACGGGCGTGCATACAAGTAAGGATCCTTCCAGCCGGTGATGAACCCTGCAAATCCTGTCGGAGTACCCTGAGTCGCTGGAGATGCGCAGACGGAAGCGAGTGGAGAATGACGGAACTGTTAGCCTCGTGGCTATGCTTGGAATTTGAATTTTTGTTTCTGATAAGCAATATATCAATGTCAAGCAGGCGCCAGAGCAAAAGCAGTATATTGTTCTACCTGCTTCAGTTTGTGAATATTACAAGCATTTTTGAAAAATGATTGCGCCAAAGGATTTTACCGCAGAATGGTGTAAACTGACAATCCGGCAGATAAAGCAGCGCAGTCGCACCAAAGATTTAGGTCAATAGGTATCGATGGGACAAAATAATAGGACGGTTCGTTGTTTTCAAAAATCCAACCAAATGACTCACTCAAATGGTGCTCTGACGTGTTTCTACGTCGATGAAGCTGGGGAATGCTTTGTGCTAGCATCATTTTTCTAGGCTGTACGTTTGAAAACGGAACGGCATTTCACTCGCTCAGTAGACGCGAATGTACCAGATTGACGACTTCACCTAACTCCGAGCCGTAACGCTCAAAGTAAGCGAGTGAATCGATTGAAATCGACGAAGTTAAGTACGTCGAACTTCGAATTGGTGTTGTATCAAAGGATACCCTTCCAACCAAAACAAGGGCGGCTGTTATGCATCACATTCAGTCGGGCAGTGGCATGGATGATAGACTCAAATGAACATCGTGTTACCACAAACTTAATTTGAAAATGAGTGTTCATCTGCATAGAAGCATCCCTCTTTTTAACAAACCTGATCTAGTTGACGAGTTCCATACAGATCCAATTTGTTACCCAAGTACGAAATCAGGTTGATGGGAATTCTGACACCACGCCATGATGGTAGACACTAAAAAGAGCGAAACCGCTAGTGGGCTATGACATAGTTTCCGTTAACCTTTTAGGAACCGTTACGTGAAGGCACACGCTGTTTTTGCGCAGGAGCTAACGCACTTGGCCACGCAATTCAATAGTGCTTTCGGTGTTCATCTCCAAGTTAAAAGTGAGCTAATTGTGTTTGTATTTCGCATACTGTACATGATTATTAGGTTCAATGGATGTATACGCGAGTAGAAAACCGAAAACCTAGATTGCTGCACATAGTTTTCGGATGGAAAGAATAGTAGAATGCTACTGCTAAACATTGGTCTTTGACACAAATGGACTAGGGTTACGAAAAGACCGCAATAGGATAGATAATCATGAGTAAGTTGAGGAGTGAAAGGGAAGTGGATTTGTTCCCTCAGTAAGTTCTGCGTATGATTTGGATGTATTTATAACGGAAATGTAGATAAAACAATTGTTGGTAGTATGAGTGGCTCAGAGGAAGAACGATTCACACGGCGAGTGAAGTCGTCACTCGAGGAGCCAGTCAACACGTGTCCCGTGATTGGAGGATGAGTGGTGCTGTCTTGTCTAAGTGATAGCTAACACCACCGCTGATCAGCCGCTCGAACCCGAACGGTTCATTCTTCAACTAATAGCCAGGAAGTCGCGGGTTCGAATCTCCTTGACCTATTTCCCAAACACTCAGTGAACAGGTAACGCATGCTTGCAGCAATACTCCTGATATTGCCAGTGTAGAACTCAGTGTCAGCTGGACTCGCTGATGAATTAGTTGACCAGGATTACACACGAACTGCTTACTTTTCCCGTCATCACCAGTAGGAAGATAGAAGACAACCTACGCTTTCACAAGAGTATTTTTGTACATGTAAACTGAGAATAGGATATAAAACCAACGATACCACACTAATTGTGACCGATGAACACACATTGTGGTGTAAGCTGTTGCAAGTAAACGCGAAGGAACGTAAAAAATAAGACAATTTTCCGGCTGCGATAGTGATGTATATAGGGTATCGATTATCCAACAATATTTTCGGAAGACATGAACAGATTGTAGCCAGAGGCGGGCTGGAAGTCGGTCATGGGTGAGAGTTCTCAACGCCAAGGATATTGCACGATGGTTGGGATGCGAACTAACCCCATATTCGTCGAATGTTATTAGTGTTCTCGAGCCCCACCGTTCACAAGTTCGCTCAACTTCCTCCAAGATAGATTTCGGGCACCACTCAACACTGGGGCTATCCGGAAATACTGCTGGAGAATCTATCAAGCGTAGGTTGCGAATACCAAAGCACTTGACAGCTTGGCGCAGCTCATTCGCACGAATAGCACCAAGTCCTTCATAGTTCCCCGCAGAGAAACAAAGCAAATCCACAGGAACATTAGCCTTTTTAAGCCAAAGAAGCGTGGGCGAGAAAAACATTGTTTCGTCATCCGGATGTGCCGTGACAAGCAGCACTGGACCTTTGATGTGGTTTTTTGTGACTCTCCTTGATTGCAACCACCATGTCCACACGTGAAGTAGCAGGCAGGTGAGTAAAACTGGTGAGGGAAGAGAAAAATATATTACTGACAGCCGCACTATGAATACTGTGAGAATGGAAGTTAACGAATGATAGCCCCATTGCTGAATGAGCAAATGAAAAAAAGACGAAAGAAACCCCCAGGTAGAAACAAAAGCTCCAAATATATGTCCAGATAACCTGGACAAAATACGGCAGCTATCGGTTGCGGTGCCAAACCAAATAAATCAAAGGCCGTATAAAACGCATTCCAGTAAGCTAAGCAACCTCAAGGTGTATGCAATTCTCTGGATCAGCATGAAGGTCGAGAGGGCCTTTTCGGGTTAGTGATCGAATCATTTAGAACGAATTGTATGCAAGGTAGCATTGGGTGGCCGAGAATTACCAGATCAGTCATTTTAAGGCCAATAAACCGGATTCAACAGACCTCTATCCGTCATTTATCCTAGTGTCACAAAGGAGAATTCACAATGATTTGCGAAGTTATGCAGTCTGTCAAACCGCCATCAAGTCAGACCATGGCACTAATTAAAAACGAAGAGCATAGATTGCATACTGAACGTACAAGGAAAGATGGAGACAGATTCGGACTGTGACTAGCGGGCACATTTATACAGAATATGAGTGGATTTTGAAGTTCCGGCCAACCTCTGTTCGCTTATTACCAAAAGCTGATATAATGACATGTCAGCAGTAAGAGATTTTACCGCCCCATCAAAATAATCGACAGCCACCGACTTCCATGCAACTACTAGTAAAGTGTGGGAAACGATGAAGGCCAGGGGCAAAAGGTCACGTATCTTTTGGAAACTGACGAGGAAAGACCGAACAGCAATAAAACGAACACATCTGAGCATCATGCTGTGGTAAGTTTGACCTAGCATCCTTTACGAACTTCGCTAATCGGAATAATTGGGTTCCACGCAACTAATGTTTGGTGATTCGTGGTACAACTTCTGCAAATACAAATTCAAATTGCTTGAGGGTAACCAGCTGCTTGAGTGGCTAGTTGATTCGTTATGAAACATTAGCCAGACAGCGGTGGTACCGTAGTTCAACCGTGACACGCAAAATCTATGGTTATGGACGTGTGCTAGGATGACTTATAGGTTGAAAATACGCACAAGGCCCGACAAGAAAACTTTAGGCTGGAAAAACGTCAAATCAGTCAAATTAACTGAAGCCGGAGAAGGCCAAACAGGATGATTTACTTAGATAAGCTACGGACAGAAGTGGTAAAAGTACAAAAAGTCCAGGTGACCTGTCCAGAAAGGATACGACTAGCAGGTGAACCATCTGCTTTAGTCAAGAAAGTGGCACAAGTAGGTGAACTAACACTGGGTGTCGCAGGGACTTACTCAAACTAATCCAAAAGAGCATCTTGCACTCTGAAGACGACGATGGGTGTCAAGTGGATCACCTGCAAAAAAGAAGACGAACAAAACTAGTGAGCTCTTCTAAGCAACTTATCACACACCGTAACGTTTCACCGCAACACACCTTCAAGCACTGAACTTGTCGACTCTCTGCTTGGGAATTAGCTCATTCTTGGATGTTGACAATCAACATTAGACGAACCACAGATCAACAATGGGTGCGCTTCACAAGGTAGACGACCAATAGTCAGTTATACAGACGGTTAGTCCTGTAAAAGTGTGTGCAAACCAAGTTGATGTCAGGTGCAACGTTGCGAAAAGTTCCGAATTTGGTGAGGAAGTGTTCACTAGGGACGATCTAAATGATATCCGTTGATGGTGGTCCAACTTGGGTAGAGAGAATCGCACCGACCAACTGAATGGGCATAGCAATAAAAATTATAGCAACTTAACAATATAATACAGCGTCGAATTGAGCAGTGTACTGACTGCTGTTTCCCTCAAACAGATGAAATCCCCATAAAGACCAGCTCTGTTATCCACAAAAATCACCACAACAGTAAAAGAACCCACCACATTGGGCTTGCGACTTCTCTAAAGCAGTCGTAGTGTGCTCAAAGAAAAGAAACATGTTCTCATTCATACACAGTAAAATGAGCCTTCGTTCACTCACCAGGATGGTCTAATTCAACTCTGTGTTCCTAGAGGTTGTACAGCCCTCAACATCCACACCGACTAACATGTGCTCGACTAATTTTCCATCATCTCTCAAAGAAGAATGTCCAAACCATGTTCACTGCGATGGTGTGCTGAACACTCAAGCCAGGGAAAGTATAACACTTTGTGAGGAAACCCAGTGTGCTGTCTGAGCTGTGAATTTCGGGCCTCTAGTACACCTAAAGTGGGCTTTCTTAGTGTAAGGGAATACCACGAGCTAGTTACCACGGACAAGCGGGAGGTTAAATTAGGAAGGTTGTACACAGTACTCCCCGTGGTGGCCGAGAGGACAAGTCCCCGGAAACAAATAGCTGGACAGTCACCATAAACAATTATTCACGTAATCTTATATTTGATGTGATATCTATATTGCGTTGTTTCTAGCGTTTCCACATTGCACTCCGGAAGAGCGGAAAACTCGAACAAATAGGACGAAAGTCTCTGGCTCCGACACTCCGGGTTTGAGAGACAGGATTCTTATCTGAAGAGACAAGCCTAAAAGGACGACATGACTAACCACCAGAAAAAACGAAATCGTCAATCCAGACCTTCTTCGGGTGATCGGTGGACAAAACTCTTTCGTAGCACCGTTTTTGCGATACACCTTTGAAACATGTCTTTCCGACGATCTCGCATCTAACCGCCTCTCTCAAACCAGGATAATGAACGTTCATCAGGCCGATGTTCTGTTGAGCTGGTTACGACACCCAAGCCAGCATATGCAGAAGCGAAGGCCTCCAGCTGTAGCATCTGGTTTCGAGTAACAAAAGTATATGCCGAAGGTTCAGACTAGTGCGACGGAAACATGTGCTACCTATGTCCAACTGTCGTCTACCGAAAAGTTGTTTTCCACTCGAAACCCTCGCCGGCAAAAATTCTGGCTGTAGCACGATAGCGTGAGGCAAAAGTGGCTACAGGTAAAACGATCTTTCTGGCTTGGTCTCACGCAACTCCTTGTGCGCATAGTTGAAAAGCCTACACATGAGGCATACTGCAACTTTCTAGCTGGACTATCAAGTCAACATTCGTCTCTGGGTTGGTATTGGATTAGGTTCGAAAAAGATGCTGAGCCGATCCCACATCTTACATCGACATAATGCCCAGATGTGTTTATTTCGATGAACTTCTAAGGGGCGGGCGCCCTGATCTTGACCGTTTTCCATCAGGCTCTTGGCATTGACTTCCTAAGCCTCCACTTTTCTTTCGCTAGTCACAACAACGTTCTTCCCTTACTGTTATGCAGCAGTAAAACGCCATTAATGTAGTTCTGTCGATGACGATCCCGTCTCCACTCACAAATACCGCTCGTTAAAGCTGGTGGACGAGGCTACGATAATCAACTGGTACATGATTACCAATGTCAAAATCGAGGAACAAAATGGAATATCTCAAGAATCTCAATAATACGGATTTCCTTCTGCAATATGAAGATAAGCTCAAGCTCAAGCTCAAGCACTAACGGTAGCATTCGAGATTTCAGTGTGAATTTGTTCAGCTGGCTTGGCCGTTTTTCTACAAGCCCCCATTGTGTTGACTTGGAATCCAAATTTACGTTGCTTACAACTGTCACTGAACCCTTGAAATACGAGGATTTTGGCCGTTTTCCCACAAATCATGAGACTGGTGGCTTTGCATCGAGGATGAATTCGTCCCTTGAGGAACAAAACCGTAGGGAATCTTGGGTGATGGATGACTAATCGGAGTTAGGAAATCCTAAAAAAACCTGGTGGGGACGGCTTGTTGTGGACACCTCCGGGGACTATTCTTTTGCTGGTGAAGGGTGGCGTTGTGTGTCATTATTCGGGACTCGGAAGCGTTCATGCTGATCGTATTCTACCGAATATTAGAGTCTTTGATAGTCACACTGAAGACGTTGGCACATTGAACCCCGCAAATAATTCGTCAGTTTTAATTTCAGAAGGCAATGGGAAGCATGCGACGGTTGAGCGATGCCTTACTGAGAGTAAACTTGGGCGCATCGCACTTACTCCAGTCCAATAAACGGGTTTAATGCCCTCCAAGTGTGACTTATTCCAATACTGGGATCACAGCTTAATGATAGACATTCAATCCTTCGGCAACGCGATAACTGAATATGGCTTCAAGAAAACAGAAGCACCTAGGAATTCTCTCATTAATAAACGTCAAGAGGGGAATCGGGCCTGTTTTGTTAGGAACAGAAGTCGGACTACCGTAGCCTTATAGCGTTGGCTCTATGGACAAAACTGCGTTGTGCATCTGATAAATAAAACAGCACTGTCTATAATGAGCTGACGAAAGAACTGGATGAGCGGGGTAGAAGTTACTCTCTTCAAGTTATCCGTATAAGCAGGATAGTGCAAGTGCAGGTGATGCTACAGTCCACCGTTTCTTAACGTGTACCAGCCTTCGGGATGGACATGGATTGGGACTCAACTTTTCATCACAGTGGTTGGAAAAGTCACTCAATGGAGGTAGATCATTTATTCCCTTGATCAGGATGCGTTGCATAACTTACTTCCAGACCGTAGATAGGACTTCGAGGTCTTAGGTACCTTTGGTGGAGTACTAATCGCCAGTGTAATTTAACAGTGAGGACCTGAGTTCGGGTGGAACGATTACTGGAGGTCAGTCACAGTAGAAGTTTAAACTGCTAGTCAATCACATCAGATTCCGTCAAATTCTTACAGCAAAAATATGCTTATTCCAGCACTGCGTTCTCAACCACCGATATGGTCCTGAAATTGCCGGTACAGTGGTACTTCTTACTATGGAAAGTCCGAAAACTCGACGGCATATAGGGGATAGCTGGGTAATTTTGTCACGCATTGGAAGTTCGGATCACGTTACTGGAGACTTGTGACGTCAATCCCAAAGACGCCAGCCGTTCAATTTGCGCTTAGTAAGAGCTGATGTATCGGGTTTTACAGTTGATCAGACACGAATAAGCGCTTTTGTCCTTAATGTAGGAACACTGTCTAGAAAGATCCTTTAGTCGAAGGCTCATTTACAGGAACAGCCACCGAGAGTCACCAGACAATGATCCAAGCGACCGCAAAAAAGAGAAATGAGGATTACTAAAAATTGCCTTTTCTTCAAGATGAATTACACAACTCAGCAAGGGCAGCAAATAAGTGCGTCCGAGAAATAAAATCCTGTCTGTCCAGTTGTGCATTCTGTTTGGCAAGTTCTAGCACGTTGTCCAAGTCTGCTCCACTGCGGAAAAAATAACAGAGCAATAAATATTTCGCATATGTAAAAGATGCAATGTAACAAAGCACCAGAATCATATACAAATCGAAGGCATAAATGATAATCATCCAGAGGGCTCGCGTCTACATGTTCACCAACACCTGAAATGGGTCGAGGTAGTGACACGAGAGACTGAAATGACGCTTTGGGTTTACGTAATTCATTAGGACGGCAAATGACTGAATTAGGGGTACAGAGAAGTAGACGGGTTGAATCTATCCCACTAAACCTGATGCCGTACTGTAAGGCCAGGGCTTTGAGCCCAAAATAACTGCGAAATATGATCGACGAACCAAAAACCCAGATAAATCGGTGATGAATAATCGATAGATGTTGTACAGTTGTTCACTTTTATTGAAGGTCACAACTAATTTCATTTCTAGGAATCCCGAAGCGATATGAACTGATGGCATTCCGTAGAGGATAGGCGGTATGGAACTGTGGTCGACTTGCATATAAACAAAATATAGCTTTAATCAAGTGCACACGTGAACAGTCCAGAATACAACCTATATGAAAATTAGTCTACGCTGCCAGTGAATCCACCGTCTCTGAAGTTCAATTCAGGACGGTTTAAACGGACTACTTTGCCGCCAGGTTTCTCCAGTCCCCCGAAAACGGGTGCAGCATTGTGAATGGCGAGCTTATCCCGAATGTGATATCCACAACAACGAAACAAAATTCAGCTCATGTTGCTCTTCTTGTGTGTACGTGCTTGTTGGTCGGATGCACATGTAGTATCGCTGGTGTCCACTAGGTCCGACACAACTATGAAACGGTCAAAAGAGAACCCACCTCATATTCTCAGTACGCGGATCTTTAGCCAACTCATCTAGGGACGTTATACCGCCCTCGATTCGAGGAACCGTGGCCCCACGTGTGCAAGCGTTGAGTACCGCTAGCCTTTCGTTTGGAGTCTGCGGTGGATTGATTACCAAGTGTAAACCGAGACGTCCAGGTCGGAGAACCGCAGGATCAATCATATCCTTCCTATTGGTGGCACCGACGACGAAAACGCGGGCGGAACGATGCTTATCCACACCATCAAGCTCTACCAGCAACTGGTTCACCAGACTGACGCGGCTACCTGGAAAAGTGACAGCAATATTCAAATCAGAGTGAGAATAAAAAACTGGGTATGGTAAGCGGATAGTTTTCTTCTCCATGAACAGTGGCGGACGTGCTCAGTTCAGCACCTTAGGATTGTGATGAAAAGCTCAAGAGAGACGAGACAATTAACGACAGATGCCTCTAATGAAAAGCTGGTGGTGACTGACACAGAGTTTAAATTTTAAGGGGTCAAGAAAAAACTAATGGGGAAATCATAAGCATGGGTTGACGTTGAAAACCTATAGAGTAAGCTCAACTGCACCAACACGGCACTGAAAAGAATGTGTGAACACCTTTCAACAGTGACCCTATCACTGAATCACCATTATAATTAAAGTTAGATTAGCGTTGAACTTCTTTCCTTCGCTCATTTTGTCCACTCTACCACAGGGCTCTATTCTCAATACGACGACATGGCTTTACAGCAACGAAGCACTGGTGGTGTTGTTAGTGATGATGACAGAGGTTCAAAGTGAATGAACCACAATCGATGCACAAGATCCTGTCCCTACTCTACTAAAAGAGCCAAGAGTGAGCGTTCAGACTCGCGCGTCAGTAGCGAAAAGACAACATAAACATCCACGAATTGGACGGTAGTCTTTTGTGTGCCCTATTTCTTCAGTGTTACAATTCAAAACATGTGGGGAATTACATGTAAGTTAACTTTGCAACAGGGGAACCATGTCATTGAAAATACAGCTGAAAGGGTGAAGGAGCGTCTCCACTGTATAAAACGACCCATAGCATATCCCAGACATTGAACTCTAGGATCTTCTAAAACTGTGTAGTTTTAGTGTGGTAAAAAACGTTTGAGTACATTGATGCTGGCAGTTAAGAAAACCGTTTGCGGCGAATACAGTAAAGCTCACAGCCTGTCGACTTTAACACAAGACTTCTACAAGTAGCCCCTTTTAAAAAAGCATCCATTCATTCTGACAGCATTTGTTGCAAAGAGCGATACCCGAGCAAACAGTGAAGAAAATCGTTAAACCAGCACACATGAAAGGCAAACAGCCATCTGTACCAAACCGCACCAAAATTGTCCCCGATGCCACTACACATAAGGGAAACAGAAGAACGAAAGAGGAAATCGAGACAGAAGAAAATGGATACTACAGTTCGTCTGAATAGGACAAAACTGAGAACTTACCCGTAGATTCGTCACTATCACGTTTGGGGCATATAGCATCGATTTCGTCAAAGAAAATCAGACAAGGTTGGCAAGCGCGAGCACGTTCAAATATTTCACGCACACGTCGTTCACTCTCACCCTGAAATTTATTCAGAACCTCCGGTCCTTTAACGGACAGAAAATTCAGGCCAGCCTGATTGGAAAGGGCCTTCGCAACGAGGGTTTTCCCACAACCCGGAGGACCTTCAAGTAGCACACCACCTGAACGGCGACCCAACGCTTGAGCTCGTTTCCAATCGTCCACAAGAAGCTGGGGTCAAAAAGAATGATATAGAAGTTGCTTGCGATAATATTCAGTCTGTACCACATGGTGAAGTTTGAGGACCTGTCAGGCGCATAAACGGAATGTAACAGTGGTAAGTCAACAGCTGCTTTCGTCACAAAAAACAATAACGACTAGAATCATGTACTTGTAAGAGATGAGTTCACCTGCAGCCACAAAATGACCTCAGCTGAACAAGCGCAAATATCATTTACGGTGTCTGTTCTTCGGGTATGATGACTCCACTCTAACCAGATACCGTTAAACGATGGGAGTTCACATTCGTTATTTACAGAAGAAACTTCGTGGGAGAGAATATATATTTGTGAGTCAATTTCCACAATTGGTACTTTCTGCGGATTGTTTTGGTCACTCGATTTGGCCAAATATAACCAATATGGTCTAGGCAAACCATAATGAACTAATCAAGCAAACATAAAGACGAAGACAATGGGTGTGAACACGTGATGAAAAGGGATGTCCGGAACTGACCTAGTTTCACGGGGTAGCACGATCCAAACCGATCCACGGTGAGTCCCGCTAACAACTAAATCGCATCGTAGGTAATAGTCTCTGTTCTCACGAATACTTGAAGGGTCATAATAAACTTCGACTCTACGTTATCTAGGCGCCAGTACAACTGCAGCTTGAAAATTTGGAACATTACGTTTTCCGCTGAGTAAGTGACACAGACCGATGATCAACCGAGAAAGTGAAACGCCAAACAACACTGTTCTTAGAGTGTCATATGTGCAATATGACGACAGCAGTAACCAGGGTGAAGCGAAATTGCCGTGCGTTCATTAAAATCCACAGCTTGTGGATGACCGTTATGCGTCTGACAAAATCTGAAGTATGGGTCGAACAGTGTCTACTTAGCCAAATTTTCACATTCGCATTAACGGCCAAAGATATTCAGTAAGTCCTAGTATTCATACTGAACTCGTTTTGGAGAATAAGTGTGTAACGCTTTAAAAGAAGGTGGATTAAGTTCAAAGACGATCAGAAAATAAATTAACCAACCCAGATGCATGGATGCACGTTTTCAGAGTTATCCAAAACAACACAGACTTCTCTCTTTTAGAGAGAAGTCCCAGCATTGAAGAATGATTTCGGCGGGTCCCGAGAGTATCCTCTCTAAAGGAGAATCACTGTATTCTGTTGGTCGTGAATATGTTAACGACAATTGTGTTACGCACATTTAGTGACGGAAAGATTGCGGTAGAGAATTAACTTTGTGGTTCCTTAATCCAGTTTGAAAAGCTGGACATCAGCTGCACCCACCTACCCGAACTTTGTAACGATAGCTGTGTTGACAATCTGCTGAAAATGAATAGCAGACAAACCCCAAGCTAACGAAATTAACGAATCCGTGACAGCAATGCGGACACGGCGCAAATGCAGTTAGGTCAAACGTAACATGAGGAGGCTCGAGGCCTTCTGTCCCTTATTGACACTTGTGGCAGACTGTTCCGTTTCATCAACATGGATATCCGTCATTCAAACTGGGTTCCTTCCGTCACAGACCACACGACCCAGTGGGTTTGAACTGGCAAAGTCGCTCTTGTAGTTCATAGTTTTCTTCAGCTCCATTTGCCCTGGTCAACATCACCTGCCTAGTGGCTTAGTCCGGCAATTGTTGGTATACGTTCAGCTGAAGGGAAAGGACGAATTTCAGCTCCAACTCACGTTACTAGATTCATCACTGCATGCCAGTAGGACATAAAAGTCAACCATGGGTACACCTTTACTAGCTTCAACCGTCGCTAACTTTCATAGCTTACGGGCTTCAACAAATGACTTATGACATTCTAAATTATTCTACACTGTCCTCGATGTCCATCATTACGTGCCCAAAACGGCTTCGTTTCTCCATGTCGATGATAACTACACCGTCGTTTGCCTGACCGTTTTCCTGCATGCCAACTGCATTACCCCTGTTGTTGCCGAGACAAACAGCTCTAACCGTGCAACAAAAACCTTCAGAAATTAAATTTGCAGAGAATAGGGGGAAGTACGCAATAATACATATTGTGTGATAATGGTGCAAGCAACGGGTACAATCATCCAAATGTAAGCGTACAAAAGAATTCACCAAATCTTGGACATATCTTTATTATTACAAATCCAGAACAAAACTTTGTTGTGTGGAGAATGAATCTAGCAATATCGGATTGCCATAAGCCAACCAAAAAACAGGAGACGAAAACATTTAGGGCGTTTAGTTACCCAGTACCGTAAGAACTCCGTCATAGAAACGAAAGAATGGTTTCGTTGCACAAACGACGAAGTTTTCGTTGCAAGAAGTTGTCTTCAATACCACTAAGTGTGGTTAAAATGTCCCTTTTTGTGAAAGTGTGTAATGAGGAGTGTATTTTAGTGATGAAAAACTTTTCAAATTATTCTACATAAGGCTAGCTCTGGCTTGAATTCGTCATAAAATCGCTCTCGCATATGACCACTGGTTCCAGAGGACGATAAAGCGACCACGAAGTTAAACTGTAGATAAAAAATTCGTTCACCTGTAGCACCCTTTCGGTGCCTAGCTGTCATGCCACTCGAAAGAAGCACGAGGGCTGTCAGGTTGCCCAAGCCTAGACAGGGGAAGTCGAGAGGCAGAGGTCGGGTTCGAACAACGGACCTTCCGGTCAGTAAATTCGCGCTCTAACAACTGAGCCATCTCGCCCGCTTGGTAGGACATAAGATTGATCAAAACAGAATCTCATAGAGAAACAACAAGGGGATACATACCATAAACCGGTTGTACAACTGCGTCTTGGTTGAGTCCAGGCCACCCACATCTGTCCAATTTACATCTGGGATGGTGACGAACTCAGCGGTATTTTTCACTGCAGGAACCACCAGTGACAAAGCCTCGTCAACCAATGCACGTGTGATGACAATCGAGTTTGATGACACACCCTAATAAAGTGGCCATGAAAACATTTCAAACAGTAATTGGAATACTCAGAAGAACTAAAACTGCATTTTCACATGCCTTTCAGGATGACACCGTCAGGGCATGGTTGGCGGCTCACGACAGAAACACTATCCAAACAAGTGTTACGATGGAGAAACTAAGTGGGTGTGTTGTTTGTCAACCCGAACTTGCCACTTTCAGAGGACTACTTCATTAATGGGTTTGTTCCGTGTGCCTAGTCACCAACAGGCGGGTGTCTATCTTGACTCACCATCAGAATATCTTCATTGACATGGTATTCTACGGCGGTTTTGATGTTGATGATGTCGCATAAAGGGCAACATTCTGCCTGAAATACTACCGACTACCATACTTCAGCTTAACAGAAGGGCATCAAGTGGTTACGTACTATTGTGGTTAGGTTGAGTAATGTCCGAGTCAAACTGAAATGAACCCGTCAACAGGATCCACTGGAAAAAAGGCTTGATTCACTGAGTGAAATCAATGGAGTGTCTAGAACAACCGAGATGAGGCCCAGGGTGTCCACTTTGGTTGGTTCCTTGAAACACGATGTGTTAAAAAAAACTCCTCAAAAGAAGTCACACTCAATCAGTAACTTCGGGTTGTCTCCTCATTGAGGGACAATCGCATCAGCCTACAAACTATTAGTCAATCTTCGGAGAACAAGTGACCAGCAAAAAGTGACCCCTTACTTTCCGGAGGTTTCATGATATTGCTTATAACTTATGGTTGGAAAACACTGTACCTTAGAATCCATGGATTCATCAGACATCAAAGCATCCGGATCAAAAGCAAAACTTGGGCGTCTTGCTGAAGGTTCCACCTTGTCGCTTTCCTCCATATCACTGTCTACCGCTTGCATTTCGCCATCGGCTAATTTCAGTGTACCGCTCATGTGTAGCTGACCAATAAGACGAATGATATCACCGGCTTCGTATCCCGGAGTACGACGGGCCAGTTCTAGGCATGTGAGACCTTCTGATAGCTGCATGCGATCGGACTGAGGAGAAGTTGATATTACAAACTCGTCACCGACGTCATCAAGGAGATACTGTTTGAAAATACTGCCAGATAGAGTAGAGCAAGATGAACAAGCAGTTTTGGATTAATCCGATCTAGCATCAAAGGAATAGTGGTTCGCTTTATATTCGTTAGGGGGTGAACAGTGGGGAAAAATTAAGGCGGTGTGACGAGCAGAATAGTTTGAAAAACAAGAGAACAGTATCAGTTAACGAAATAAACGAGTGGCACTATCCCAAAGAACAACACACGATAAACACTTTTGCGTTTCTGCGTCTTGTGCGCTGTCATTGGCCACCAAAGAGGGTAGTTCAACTAATAAGCGTGACCAAACGCTGAAGCAACGACATCACATCATGCACATCTGTGTAGGGCTAGGTTTCGAACCCACAACCAAGTGGTGATACAGCCAAACCGTTCCCAGTGCCATCAGAGATTGTGCTGGACTATACCCTATATACCTACCATGAACTTCGTGGGGAGCAGGACGACTGAGATCAACTGGGTCTTGTCATGCCCTTAACTTGAGAAATTAGAAAGCTCAGTTCTACTTCAAGTGGTAAGCATCTAATTGATTCAAATCATACTGTCGTTCCTATACAAGTCTTTCACGTGGTGTACCAAGTCTCGGTAAAACACTCAAATTTTTCGCGAACTCAACCGCTTGATGTTGCTGGAGCGATAACATTCGACTATGCAAACCTGACCTCTGTGCGTTAAGAATTCAGGCTCAACTGGCCGTCAACAACTAAAAACCACAAAACACCCTAGATTACGAAGTGCTTGTGTAGCGAGTAATACGCAACTCAATGTTAAATGACAAACTTTTATTTTTGCTTTATCTTAAAAGAACTGCCTTAGTTACTGCGAGAAAAGTGTCAGAAGAGTAGGAAATAGCCGCCAACACAACTTGTGGCAGTTACAAACCTAATCAGTCATCCCCATCCTAGATCAAGGATTTATCCTAATCAAGGAATACAGGCTAGCGAGTTTGCGACAATTGTAATGATCCCGCATACAGTAATAATACACCGACCAGTCTGTTCACGGTTGATATGGCCTCGATAACATAATGCGGAATCTAAATGCCAGCGAGTAAAGCAATGAACATACCCGAGACGATACTCTTCCGACAACATCCCAAAGGTCATCCTTTGAGTGAACAAATCGACAACCGATTGCGGCAAGCTGGCTAGAAGCGACCTTGTTTCGCCAACAACAGCAACGCCAGAACCGATCAAGTCTGAAAGTGAAAAAAATCCGATTGGGCTGCTGGAGACAGAGATAAAAACATTATATGTTCCTGGTTGATCTCCTAAAAAATAGAATAACGGCTAAAATAGTGGTGCGCAGTGAAAATTCTAAGAAATCATTTATTCTATGTGGCGCAAACCTCTTAAGCAACCCACAGGAATCCAAGCGCTCAAATACGACCAGTTTTCCAAAGCCTAAAGAAAGGCATTTGAGGTGTAAAACATGGACCTTTGGGATATAGGTTCCAACCTTTAGCTCTCTGCATCTCGAGCTTGGGTTCTGCGCAATAACTCTGAGGCCACAAGACGACTATGTGAACACATAAGCAAAATAATGGTGTAGCATCACACACAGGCATGAGGAATGAACATGAAATGAATGAAACTGACGACATAAAATGCAATAAAAAAGCATTCATCACCAGAATGTCGTTTTCAGTATTGCCAGATTATAAAAGAACAAGGAGCATGTTGGTAGCACACTTTTCATAGTACAATAAATCACAGGAAACTTGGGCGTCTTCAACCAAACCAGAAGCAAACGCCTGAGTTAAAACTAAAAGTAACTACTTGCGTTGCAAAGGTACTGGGTTACAAGGCGGTGTGGCGGTTTATGTACTTCTATGACCCATTAAACTATGCTAGGGGGTTGCACTTTGACACCCGCAGAATTACTTATGCCAGGTCGGTCAATGGATGGAGTCTTGACGAACACAGTCTCCTGGTCCCCCCGGGTTGGGGGTTGGAACAGATACGGCGACCTCTTCCTTAGAAACTTGTACTACTGTGGTAGTACACTGGCACCCACCCACTGACTTGCGGTCAGGCTTCCGAACTATAGGCTTTGGTTGAAGGCCTGTTTAGGTGTGGGCACCCTGACAGCTCGCGTACAACCATGAACCTCACAACAAAAATACTGCCGTGTAACATCGGACATAGAATGGAGCCATAAACCTTACTTGTTGAGTCCATCAGCGCGGGTGGGCGAAAACATGTCACCGCTGATGCCACCCTTTTTCAACTTACACGCATTCCTTCTTCTCCCCTACTCCACCCCACTCTGAGTACTCTCTCTATGTGTCCGATACTAGGAGTGACCAGTTTGTTCGTCCTGCACCATGTCCAGCTGCAGCCTCTATGCATCCCTCTCCAGTAACAACCCTAAACACCTCGAAGTCAGTGTTATAACTCCAAAAGCTAGTCTACTTAGCTGCCTTTAATATTCGTATACTGAAGCAAGCAGGACAACAAGCGGCTCTTGCTCGTACACTGGATTCCCCTTGCATGGGCGTATGTTGCCAATCATAAGAATCCAGGACGTAAGTAGTGTAACTCACATGACTAGCCGTAGCTCTATTCCGGCTCCTGGACCAACATCACTGGTGAGGCGGAGGCCGCTAATGCTGGATATGACGGGGTAGGTGTTGTGTTAGGTCATCGAGCGGAAGCATCTCAGCTTGATTTGATACCTACTGAAATTCGACTTTGCGCTGTTCGTTTGGCAACGTTTTTGAAAGATTCGCGCAGAAAAGCCTATGGCTCACTATTTATTGAACCAGCTAACGTCGCGACGGACTGTAGCTCTGAGACTATAACAGACGGTTTCTATGATGTCCTAGATCGTTTGTGACATGAACGCTAAGGTAATTAGGTTAGGAGCTGCTGAAGCCCAAAGGGTGGTCATTTTGTATTCGACACAAGACGTATGGACAACGAACAGCGCTCGTTGCAGATATGTACTGATCAAGGGTGTTTCTTTGCAGTACGGATTTCTGGAACGGCGAGGATCGTTGGGCTACGAGGTGCCACCATAGAACCAGCCCCGAACGCAAATAGACTATATTGCCAGCAGGTGATAGGGGCCGACCGCTACGTGCCACTCCTTCTGCAGTAGTTGCGCGGACTCTGTTGCTGTTTATCATTGGGCTTTTCAGGTCTACGCAAAATACGCACACACCGCTCGGCCACTAGGAAGTTCATGGACCCCGAAGTCAAATAAATGTATCAAAACCCACTTCTAGAACACCTGCCTGCTGATCCGATATCATATACTAACCATCACTGGGGCGGGATATCCAAAGCTGTACGTGATGCCGAGACATCTACCCATGGAACAACACAGCCGGTTCCTTCCAAACATTTGACATCTGGTGGAACCGTAGGGGACTTTTAAACTGTTGGACAGAATACTCCGAACAACAATCCAATTAACCACCTGAGACTTCCAATTCGGACTGTCGGCATTTGGCAGAAACGTGGACTGTGAATATGAGGCCACCTTCAGTCCCAGAACTGTCCGAGTGCATATCCCCATTCAGACGTTATCATACACCGAGTCCCGACGGCCTCCAACCTACTCTGTTCAAGTACAGTGGTGGATTATCCAATCAGTGCCTCTTTATCATGTGTGCCTCTATCTTAGAGAAAGAGAAAATCTCAAGAAACCGAGTCGAGTCAGTAAGAGTGTCCATCCTCATTTAGTGTACCAGCCGAGAATGTCGTAACTATAGAGGTATAAGTTTGATTCTCGTTGTGGAGTCCCCAAGAAGCTTGTGAACATAATCCGGTATCTATATTCAGATAATTCAGGGCGTATGAGTGCAAGACAAGCACTATAAAAGCTTCCACACAAAAATTTGTATTCAGGAAGAATGCCCATTCTCGTTCAACTTTGTCGTTGAGAGGATGGCTGGAAGGTCATAAAAACACCGGTGTTCAGATAGTCGACGGTGAGAACACTGTGGAAATGGAGTGCACAGGTGACATCCCCTACGTTTTGAAGACGAAGACAAAGCACAAACCCTGTTGAATAAACTGAACACCATCATACCATCTTTCGGCATGCCCCTTACACTTCAAGGAGAATCGCTGGAGGTTGTGGAGAATTCTACACACCTCAGCAGTTGCATTAGCCCTGACAGAAATGTGGCTGATGAAGTCAGGCACGAATCTCAAAGGCCCGAATGACATTTGCTAATTTGCGTCACTTCTGGTGTCAAAAACGGATACCAGCGAGTCTTAAGGTTCACATGTATCAGGCTACAGTAAAGGCGGTATTGTTGCATGGTTTCTGCATACAGAAGACGTGAAGCGTATTCATAATTTTGACCACTAATGTCTCAAAATTGATGCTGCCAAGATGAAAATAACAGTCGCTCAGCTGTGACACCACTCCTGGAAGCACGAGGGCTGAGATACTGTCAGGTTGCCCAAGCTTAAACAGGAGCAGTCGGGTTAAAACAACAAGCTTCTGGTCAGTAAATTCGCGCCTTAATCACTGACGCATCTCAAGTTGCTATCGGATGGCGTGGACAACTAGGAACAAGGTGATTGAAGAACGGGTATTTTGGGTGTGCAACGAGTACTTCAGTCGCGGGAAACATCCACCGTTATCAACTGTGATAGCTCGGACATGTGTTACGCACGCCAAAACATCGTCCACCGAAACCAGCATTGCTCTCCGTACCTCCTTCAGAATGGCGCAGTCTGTGAGACCGAAAACATGTGACTTGGAAAAAGCGTGTGAAAAAGACTAAGATGTTAGGTTTTTAGTGCGGCCGCCTTCCAAAATTGGGTCCTCAAGACGCCACCGTGCTTGCTTGGAGACTGTAAAAGATGGCTGTTAATGGATGTCAGTGACGTCCGAGCTGCCAGGTTTCCCCCCAGATTGTCTGACTGAGCGTGTGAGGGTGTACGCAAATCAGAATGCACCAGTTCCTTCTCTCATTATTTTCTTTTCCCCTTTCGGAACTCAAACAAAACTAAAAAAACTTTTTCGATGTGAAGTGTTGGCCTCAACACTGAAGTTGCTGTCTCTGACGATGTTGATGATAGACTTTATGATAATGATAAACAGCAAGTAACCACCAAATGGTACAAGTTTTACAGAGAATACACCGATCAGGAGATGAAATAAAGGAACTAACCAAGAGCGTCTTCATCAAATAGGAGCAACGTGCGTAAGGCAACTCGCTAAGAAAGCACGGTAGAAACCGAGGTAGCATGAGGCAACTCCACCCAATTGCTGTTTTATGCTCTCATCAGTCATCATCATCAGAGACAGCAACATCAATGTTGACACTGATGCCTCACTGCCGTACAACCATAAGGTTCGTCTAATTACATTTAAAGCCTTAGAGTGAATAGGAAAGAAAAAGAGTGGGTGAGGGAGGGGACCAAGTGCTGGCCTAAGTCAAGCATTCTGAGATCCCTAGACCTCCAACCGCCCAATCAGACAATCTGGAGAGAAACTGACTAGACGAAGGCCACTCACCTTGATCAACCGCCATTTCTTGCAATGTCTCCAGCCAAGCACAGGCGGGGTCACGGGGGCCCCACCCTGCAAGGCGTACAACTTCAACAACACTCAAACTCTTCGTAATCTCTTTCACACCCTTCTACCAAGTCATACCTTGTCCACATCGCGGTCTCCACCGTTCTGAAGGAGGCACATGGACGTTTTCCTCGATTGAAGAACCTTCTGTGCAACAAAATACCCGTTCTCTAATCACCTCGTTACTAATCCGTTGACGCCATCCAACACCAGCAAAGCTTCTAGGGCACCGGTGGTCAAAAACCTGAAGACGCCTCACATCACCTGCCCGCAGAGATCACGTCTTGCAGCCTGGTACACGCGACCCTTAAGACCCAGTGATGCGCCTTTTTGAAGCCACAAGTGACGCAAATTAGCAAACGTGATTCGGGCTTTTGAGACTCTTGCACTGACCTCATCCGACACATTTCCATCGCCAATACAACTACCGAGGTATGTAAAATTCTTCACAACCTCCAGTGATTCTCCTTGAATTGTAAGGGGTATGTTCGGAGACTGCACGTTCTGAAACATCACTTTGCGCTAGGCGCATGTCGAAAGATGGTATGATGGTGGTCAGTCTACCCAACAATGTTTGTGCTGCGCTGGTTCTTCAAAGATGAAGGTGATGTTGTCCGTGTATCCCAGATCGACAAGGCTATCACCAGCAACAATTTGAACATCGGTGTTTTGATGACCTCCCAGCGTTCGCCTCATTACAGCATCACTGACGAGGTTGAACAAAAATTTAGAAAATAGACATTCTTATCGGACACCGCCTTTGGTGGGAAGCTTTTGGAAAGCTCACCATACACTCTCGCGCCCAGAAGTATGCGAATATAGGGATCGGATAATGTTCACGAATTTCTGGGGATATCCTGCTGAGAAGTGCAGTTAACAGCACTGACCGATCGACAGAATCGAACGCACCCTTGAAGTCAAGGAATACCAAGATTATGGGTCGTCTGTACATGTGACGTTGCTCCAAACGTGATGGAGACTGTAGATGTGGTCAACGCAGCCTCTATCCGGTCGAAATCCCGCTTGATTCTCACCAGTCAAGGTTTCGCGTGCAACCGTAAGACGACGAAGAATCAATGACGCCAGAAGCCTTGTCACAACAGGAGCCAAACTACACCTCTGTGGTTCATCATCATCAACATCATCATCCACCTGTAGGAACCACGTACTTGTCGTACAGTGGTTGTGGCTGCCACAGTTTCGTTCACCGATGATTTGGGGAGGTGGGGTAGGTAGCTGTGCATTGGAGGTGGGAGCTGATAAATTGGTGCGTAAATCCAGTACTGTCAGTGGACTGTTAAGTGGGGGAATTGGGAAGGGAGCTATGCATTGAAGTCAATAGCCTGGATGCACGAGCGCCATTTAGGGCGCGACTGGGCCATGTCTGACAATGTTTCTAACCATTGATGTGGCCCGTCTCGGGGTCCCCATCCAGGAAGACGGCAATGACCAGCGCAGCTGAGTTTGCTGGTAATGGCCTTTATACTTAGCTGCTAAATCACTGTTTGACCACCTCTGGCTCTCTTCCACTCTTCACGTGGTTGTGCGAAAAGAACCCTACGAGGAATTCTGTCGAATGGTATACGGAGCACGTGGCCAAGCCAGCGCAACCTATGCAGTGTGATCAGCTCATCTATCGAGGGTGAGTCATTCCTTCCGAATACCACTCGACGT